>VDFB02276721.1:0-68222 GCA_007258455.2 Sequoia sempervirens
TTGTGTATAGATAACTATATTAAGGCTAGAGAGCATGAAAACAAAAAATAGGTATAGGTGTGTTCCTTCTCAAACAAATTATTTGGGTCATCCTCTCTACTCTTATGATTGGAATTATTTGGGTTACCTCATATATTCTCTTCGAGTGGAATGAGGATATGAGTGAAAGTAGGGGTTGAGTGAAATGGGTTTTGATTGGGAAGTTATAATATTGTAAAAAAAATTCCCAATTGATTACCCCTTATGTATAACCACACTCATAGCGCATAGAGAAATTATAATCCTTTGTTGATATTTTTTTGGGTTAAGGGTGGTTCTTGATGTGCTATTTATCTATAGTTACTCTCCATGTTTGTTCAAAATTTTAATATCTAGATTAGATCCTAGTGTTGGGAAACTATTTCTAGTGTAGTATATATTTATGGTTTTGGAATAGTATTAGGTGTTTTCATAGTGAGAAATTGGACTATATTATTCTTGTATTACAATTCTATAGATACTCCTACACATGTAATACTTTGGCACTAGGCTTTTGAATTATTTATATTGCATTTCCTAAGACATGGGTTATCCAATATAAGGGTTTATCTTAGAATAAACTATTGAGGTTGAGTCTACCCTACCACTTATTCCTTTTGGGTGGCTTATTAAAGCTATAATGTGATTTTTTTGGTAATTTTTGTGAGATTATTGGATTATTTAATTATTTAAATTATTTATTTATTTGTTTAAGTGTGAATCTTCAAATTATTAATTAGCATATGGAATATTTGTTTTTATTATCATTTTTAGCTATTTAGCCAATTAATTTTGATATATCGCCAACTCATTTGATTGAAATTTTGTTTTAAAATTGAAAATTTTGCATTGGTGCCACACTTGATTTTTCTTATCTTTATGAGACTTCATTATGGATTTTATTTAATATTTATCATTTTGATATATTTTTTTATATATTTTCCTTATTTTTACTACTGGTATGTGTGGAATTTTATATGTATTAAGTTTCCTTTTTCAATGGGCCCTTAGTAAGTTGTATGGGGAGTAGGTTGTTTATGAATTTCTTAAGGAATTGGGGTATACTATTGATGGTTACAGTTTATTTTCCTTAGATAAAAATATAAACATTTTTCTTGCTTAAGGTGTTAGGTTATGTGTGGTATCACCACTTTAGAGAGATGCAACTTGTTCAGTACCACAATAACTTATATACCTATTTTATGGTTACAAGATCATGGTTCTAAGGATATTTGAATATATTTGGGTGCTAACAACTCTCATAAATCCCTTTGCATGAGTTTTTTTTTGAGTTGTGGAGATATATTTGTGTATGCATATTTGATACATGTAAGTTTAGGGTATTATATGCAAGATAAGTATTATAAAAGTTAAATTTTTGTTATGGTTATGGTAGGAAATGCTACTTGACAACTTGATTCATAGCTTGATTCTTTATTGTGATGCTTAAATTTAGTTCCCTCCATTTTGGCTCTTTGATGGTCGCGGTGTTCTTCTTTGTTATGTTGTTTATGTTTATACTTTGACTATGGTACTTGGTTGCTATTTGATCGCAAACTGTAAAGCGATGTGAATATTATATTTTGATATGATGGTATTTTATTCTGATGTTATCATTATGGCATGCTTTGAATTAGCTTAGCAGATATTTAATTAATGATGCTTTATGGTTTTGATTATATTATTGATGTTAGATTTGTCAGTTAGTAATATTGTATTGGTGAAAGTGCAGGATTACTGCACTAAGCTAGTACGCTGATTGATATTTCTCTTCATGGTGTGTTTTATTATGTTATATATATATGCATGTTTGATATACTCTTTGTTCACAGGTTGACAAGTATAGGACATCGACTCCACCTGGTTTCACAGGGTTGAGTGTGTCCATTGGCCAATGGTATTCGATTGGGAGATAGTAGCTAGGTTTTTCGTGCCAAGTCATCACCCTAGTCATAGTGTGTTGTTGGGTTTTAGTCGGGTTAAGTTGCTTTTTGTTGTTCATCTATCCTTGATTTCATTTAAATTGCAAGTTGAAAAAAGGTAAATAAATGGCTTTATGTATTTAAGTTGTTTATTAAATTTATCTGGTTATAATGTTATAAATGTTATTTAATTTATTAATTAATTTAATTTAATTAATAAAATGATCTAATATTGGATTAGATTTATTTTATTGATTAATTAAATTAATTAGGTTGAAATGAATTAAGTTATCCATTTTGGGAATTAAAAGTGTTAATTTATTTTTGAAAATGAGATTTTAAAAAGTTTCAAATGATTTTGAAAAGGAATTATTAAAGTTTTAAATTCTTGTTGAATAGAAATTTTAGTTTTAAATTTTCAAATAAACAAAATATCTCCAAAATGCATAGTGGGAGTAATAACTATGGTGGATGGGATATTTTAGGTAAGTTGACTAAATTTGGGGAAGATTTTCATTTTTGAAAAAAAATTGTTGTTAAAAGGAAAATGAAGGTATTCTTGTTTGGGTTATGCATTGTTGGATTTGGGTAAAGATTTTGGAAAAGATTTGGAAGAATTGGAAATTGCAGCTCAACTTCAGTCTTCTTCTTCAAGTTTCCAACAGGTTCTTTCTTGTTTGTGTTTATTGTTTTGAAATTTAGGATCTTCAATATTGAAAACTTGTGCAAAAAAATTTGAAAACCTTGTTAAAATCTTGAAAGAATTTAGATTTCTTGAAGAAAAACAATCTCTTTCAACTGAAATTTCCAAGTTAAACAATAGAAAATGAAAGAGGAAACAAAAGAAAATCATTTAAATTTTTGTATTTGAATTTAGGGATATCCAGAAATTGAACTATGAAATCATGCTTGAGTATTATTTTGTTGTAGTTTAATTTGTTGAAAGCTTGTCCAATTTGACTGTCTTATGTAAAATTTTATATAATATATATATATGAGGTAATATACATATATATATATATACATATATTATATATATTTATAGGATTTTTTTTGCATTCTAGAAAAATCTATATTCAAAATTTATTCTTGGCAAATTCTAGAAATTGATAGCAGGGAAGTTCTGCTGTTTTTACATTTTAAAAGAAAAAATAAAAAATAAAAATAAGGTTTAAAAGATTTTGGTTGAGAGGCTACCCCATGGTTGCCCCATGGGAGGCGCTAGTTGTGGTGGTGGCGACCACCCTCTGCCAGGCAACAACCCCATAGGGGAGGCAGTAGCAACTTGACCTAGTGGGGCGCCGAGAGCTATGGAGTAGCTGCCTTACCAGGGAATGACCCAATAAGGAGGTTGTGCTTGACCAACCTGGCATTGGGCCGAGCCTCAGGCTCGACACACAAAGCCATAACGTGAGCACGTTATAACACGCTCGCATTATAGCGCATTCACGTTATGACTTTTCAAAACTTTTTTTGAAAGTGGCCACAAATTTGCTACCCATCTCCATGCACCCGCCCTAATATAATATATAATATATATTATATAAATATATATGTGTATATATATTTATATATATAAATATAATGTTTTTTTAATTATTTTTTTATTTTTAATATATATATATATTATATATATTATGTATAATATTTGTATATTATATATATATATATATATATATATATTTTAAATAATTGAAAATAATTGTGAATGGAAGTTAAATAGTTGTTTTTCAAAAAAAATTATATTAAATATAAATTTATATATATAGTTATATATTTAGTAAAATATATAGCTATATATATATGTTTAATTTATATTTAATTATAGTTTTTCTGTAATGTTTTTATATTTGATGCAAAGATTAATTTCATAAGAGAATGATGTTATTAGGAAATTGATTTTATAATCAAATGTTTTTATTTAAAAATTTGATTTTGATTATTACGTATAATTGAGAAAAATGGAATTAAATGGTTAGTTTTAAATTCCTTAATGTTGCTAATGTAATTTTAATTACTTTTGAGTATTTGCAAATAATGATAATTATCTTAATTGATTACATGTGATATGTCATTGCGTTGTTTGGATTTAGGAAATCCTAAAGTAGGTTATTTGATTGGCAAAAGTGCTTTTTCGTTATGTGACTTCTCTCATTCTCGTTATTTAGGCAAAATGGGCTAATCGAGTTAGTAAGTCTTTCAGATGGGGTTTTTTAATTATTTGGAGTTGTTGTAATATGTTAGTCAACCTCTGTATTGCCTTGGGTAGTACGTATAGTTGTATCTTGTTTTACCCAGTTTTCTCGAACGGGGATGGTTTGTGCCTCCTTTGGATTAGGAGTGGTTTATGTGATCTGTGCCTCCTTTGGAAGGAGTGGATTATGTGTTTTGTTTCCTCCAAGTGTTTGGAGTGGGTTTTGTTATATATTTCCTCCTTGGATTGGAGTGGTTGTCTTATCTAGTTACCCATTGAATTGTGGTTTTGTACCGTGTGTGTTGTTGATAGGAGAGTGGCTCTATGTGGGGGGTTCGACACACAAAGGGGCACTAGGGTAACTCAATTAGGGTTTAGGTAAGTGATAACTTAAAAAAAAGAATTAATGAAAAACTTTCAGACTAATTAAGATAATGAATGCCTCTCTCATGACTCATACGCTTTTAAGGCTTGAGATGAGACGAGAAGCACAGTTTGTATGGGGGTCTGATGACTAGTAGAGGCAAGCTAGGGAAACCCAGAATGGGGGCCCGGTAGCCTAGGAAGGTTAAGCTAGGGTAACTCATAGAAAATGATGTGTGACACTCTCTCTATGTCAACTAGAAGTCAGTTTGTTGTACTGCGTAGATGATCATTGTTCTCTAGAAGCATTGTAACCATTATGTTAAGTAGTATTGTGCTTGTATTTGATTCAGTTCAATTATGTATTAGCCTGTGTCTACAGGTAGATGGTCTTGTATAGGAATTCCTTGTTACTATCTCCTAGCACGGGGGGTGAGCCTTCAGGTATCACATGGTTGGGTGGAACGTGCACCTTTTTCTGTTGGGTTTTCTTCTTGTTCGTGTGGATGAGATTTCCAGTTGGAGAGCTCATGGGATCCAATTTCTTTTCATGCTTTATTCATTTCAGTTGAACTTGTAATTTATTGCTCCTCATTTGTATCGAGGTGGAAGATGTAATTTATAACCATGATGTTTTGGATTTACCTCATTCGGGGAATGAGAGTTGTAATCTTATTGTTCAATTATGTTATTTGAAAACATGTGGTATCCTTTATTCTTTGATGTAATTTATCATATATGGAATGTATGCGTTCTTAATTCTTTAAGTAATTAAATGTTATGTTTTCAATTCATGTTTCTTGTTTGGGTTTTAAAGTAACCTCAGTCTCGTAACCTTGGAGGTTGTTGCAATGGGTAGTGAACTTGCATGTTATTTTGTACTTAAGCAAAAAAAAAATAGTACGTTTGTGTAGTAAATTGCAACTTCCTCTAGGGTTGCATGGCGGGGCATTACATATATTAATAATTTATTATTAATAATTATTAAAAATCTAAAAATATAACCAACGATTAATATTATTATGGTTGTTTTATAAGTGAAAGGGCTAATACATTTTGAGCTACTATTTATACTTTTTATAATATCCTCCTCCATTGCGTTGTCTTTGGGATTATAAATGAAATGCATAATTCTTTCCAGGGGAGTAGATAGAGTGTATCTGTTACGGAAACAACTTTGATAAAAATGGGAAAGTCATGGATTTAAAAAAGTTGTTGGCCCAGCCACCTAAGTGTACCCTTGGAGTGTGCCGGTTAAGCCTGACCTTTATGGCCTTGTCTACACTAATACTCAAATCTACTTTACTTTCCTTTCATCAGTCCTATTGGACTATCCAGTATTAGTCATTCTACTTTGAAACATATATATTTAGGAATATGATAAGTCTCTTAATAAATCACAAAGTGCCTCTTGTGGTTGATATTATGATTAAGTGCTAGATGTTAAATTTAGATTAGATGGTATTGCAATAATATAGATTTAAATACATATATACTTTTGGATTGTTGAAGGAAGATCCACATTCAAACTTTTACAATGTAAGAATGATTTTATTTCAATCTAGTTTTGTGCAGTACCCAACTCCTTATAAACACTTAGATTGAAAAGCAACATGATAAATGGCACCTGTGCATACCATATCATCCAAGTAGATTCAACTACAGAAGAAAAATACTTCCATTGGTTGCAACTTGCACATTCTCTAAAAGCATACTACAAGTTGTATTTTACCGGCCCTTTTTTTTCTTGCATTTAGTTCCTTTCACGTAGGTTTAGATTCACATTTGTGCTCTTAGAAGTAATTGTTCTAACATTCATAATGATGTATCCTTCTTTTTCAGTCAAAACTTGCATGTCAATATGGCATCAAAAAGAATTAATGCATTCAATCTGCTAACTTTTATTGCACATCATTTTGTCTCAGTTGCAACCAAATTGTTTTACAAAATTTGTCTTTATGCAAAGACAAAATTTGTGACTCCTATATAGTAGCAATACAAAAACTTCACTACTTTTTTTGTCCTATTGAATAATGAAAAGAAGACTAAACTTTGTGAAAATATTGAAATATGTAGGTGTATCATCACTGGTAATGGAGAAAACTCTTATATGCATCTTAGACGACCACAACTTGGTCTATTTTCTTTTGTTTGTGATTTGAAAAGTTTGAAAACCAAACTTATGTGTATCTTTTCGCATCATACAATTAATGATGATGTTACTCTTATTGTATATGATAATATAATTCAATGATATTAAATTATGATGCAACTAATGAATATATATATATATTTAATAAAAAGAGGGTAAATTTTTTATTAAATCAGAAGAGCATTACAAAGCAGGAGAAAAAGCCCAACAGAAGCACCAAAAAATCACCAAATTAAGTTACACCTAAGAAGCACCTCATATCTTCCATAACCGAATCTTCTAGAACCAAAGCCAAATCTTCAAGGAGATTGCCCCAATTAGCCACATTCCAAGTCCCCATCTGCTTAGAATCACACCTAGCCAAGCCATCAGCCACCTTATTCCACTCCCGAGGGACATGGCAAAAAACAATAGAGTCCAAAGTAGTGCTCAAAGCAACAATTTGCTTGACCACCACTGCCAGCCGCCAATTCACCTCCTCAAACTGCCTCTTATTTATAAGATCAATAACAACCTGAGAATCAGATTCACAAAAAATCCTTCTCCACCCCAGAGCACAAGCCTGTTCTAAAGCCAGGAGAATGGCAAAAGCCTCCATGAGGTTATTAGTATGCTGACCTCTATAAATAGAGAAGAAAAACACCACCACTCCTGAGCTATCTCTACCAATGCCACCAACACCAGCATGCCCAGGATTGCCTCTAGAAGAGCCATCAGTATTAATTTTCAACTCCCCTAGAGCAGGGGGAAACCGGTGACCATCCCGACTAACCTTCTCCCTCCCGCGTCCATGGCGAACAGTCCTCAAAATTCTTTTCCACCCTAGGGATAGCCCCAAAGCACTAATAACTCCAAAATCACCATGAGGATCCACGAGAATAGAAAAATCACACTTAGCTGTCAAAGTTTCCTGAAGGAACCCCAAAATTCTCAACCAAAGCTGACCAATCAACAACTTCCTATCCAAAAAAATTCTCCAATTGCGTTCCAACCAAATATGCCAAATTATCAGACTAGGGCCAATAACCCAAGCAATTAGAAGAAAAGAAGTCCTAACCAAAGGAGACCCTTGACTTTCCCAAAATTCCTTCAAAGAGAAAACATGTCTGCACAACATATACCACAAATTCCACCAAAAGTGTCAAATGGCTTTCGCAAAAGAGCACTGAAAGAAATGATGAGAAACACACTCTTCATGGACAACACACATAACAAACATAGAAGGTCCCTGGAAACCACACTTGCAAAGATTCTCCCAAGTGAGACATTTTCCTTGCACCACTAACCAAGAGAAGAAATTACACTTAGGCATGTAAACTTATTCCAAACCTTCTTCCACCATGAGATCTTGGTACTCCCCAACAACTGCTTATCAAGAACTATATAGCCTGAAGCAACAAAGAATCTGCCTTTTGGATCAGAGTTCCAAGCCAACACATCACACCTAGAGAGGGAACTACAAGCACGTCCTGACAAAATCCCCACAAGCTCCTGACGGTCCTCACTGTACCACCAGGAGGCCATTCCCTTGGGTCCTTCCACTTGAAAACTATAGCCTGCCCCAATGTTTGATTGAGTTTTAAAATCATCCACGTGACAAAAACCAGCATCAGTGAAGTGCTGGCACAAATTCTGCAAAAGAGGATGTGAAGCCAAAATGGGAGGATATCCATCCCAAGAATCATGCCAGAAAAGAGCATCCTGATCCTCATTACAAATTCAAAACAACCCCTGCTTGACCAGCTTGGCACCCCTTTTAACAGTGCCCCAAATCATAGAACCCTTCCCCTCTAAGCTAAAGCAAGCCACATCAACACACTCAACCTTACCAAGATACTTTGAGGTAAGGATTTTAGCCCACAACTGATTTTGCTGAGGGCACCACCGCCAATACAGTTTCGTAGCTAGAGCTTTCCCATTCAAGCTCGTCCTATGCAACCCCAACTTGCCTTCCTGCTTTGGTCTACATATGACATCCCATTTAACCAAGCTCCACTTTCTATGAAGAAGATTTCCTGTCCAAAGGAATTTCCTAGACAATTTTTCAAAATCTTTGATAAAACTAGAAGGTGCAGAGAGAACAAAGCATCTATATAAAGGAAGAGCCTGCACCATAGACTTTAGCAGAGTCACTCTGCCAGCAGAAGAAAGCCACCTGCAAGTCCAATGATTGACCAGATTCTAAAACTTATCAATAATCCCTTGCCAAAACATTTTAGGAAGCGAGCAAACTGCAAGCGGGATGCCAAGATAAACAAAAGGAAGCGTACCAATCTGAAAATAAAGAATACCAACAATCCTCCTTTGAATAATATTTGGAGTATTAAAGAAGTAAATAAAGGACTTCCCTTCATTGATCTGTTGACCTGAAGCAGCCAAGTAACAATCCAGAGTGTTACACCATTTGACAACTTCCTCAACCTTGGCATGGCCCATGAGAGCAGTATCATCCAAAACATGCAGATGAGACTGGGAGGGAATGTTATTTCCCCAACTCCACCCCTGGATCAAGCCACACTCCACACGAGATCTTATAAACCTCCCCAAGCCTTTTGCAAGCAAAATAAACAAATAGGGAGACAAGGGATCTCCTTGTCTGAGCCCCCTAGAAGCCCTGAACAACTCAGAGGGCTCACCATTAACCAACACAGAGAAGGATGACAAAGTGACACAAATCTTGACCCACTCAATCCAATCACCAGCAAAACCAAATGCTCCCAAAAGCTTAAACAAGAAATCCCATTTAACACGATCATAAGCTTTAGCCATGTACAACTTGATGAACATGGCTTTCTCTTTAGAGCTCGTCATAGAATGAATGGTCTCAACAACAATAATGACACCATCCAAAATTTGTCTACCAACAACAAAACCCCCTTGTTCCTCCGAGATTAGCTTGCCTAACCAAGGTTTCAACCACTCAACAATCAACTTTGTAATTATTTTATACACCACATTACACAAAGCAATGGGCCTAAAATTATCCAAAGCATTAGCCCCCACCTTCTTTGGTATGAGGGCTAAAAGAGTAGCATTCATAGATTTCAACATTTGTTTGTTCATGAGAGATTCTTGAACAACCGCTAGAAGCTCCAATTGAATCACTTCCCAAAACTCCTGGAAGAATTCAACAGGAAACCCATTAGGCCCTGGGGCTTTTCCTCTTTTCATCTGAAAAACAACAACTTCAAGCTCAGATAGAGAGATAGGACTGAGTAAAGATTCATTCATTTCTCTAGTAACCAAAGATGGTATGCTACCCAGGATCAAAGCTTCATCCTCCTCCATAGGAGGGGAGTCCTCAGAAAACAATGCAGAGAAGAAACAAATATAATCAATAGAAATAGAAGAAAAAGAAGAAAAAATCTCTCCATTCTCCCACACTAAAGAGGAGATAACATTACCTTGCCTTCTATCCTTCACTGAGTTGTGGAAGAAGGAAGTATTTCTGTCTCCAGCCTAGAGCCACTCAATTATGGATTTTTGTTTCCAAAAAATCTCCTCCCTTAAGTTCCATTATTCCACATCCTTCATTGCAGTAGCTTCAAGCAACCCAAGCTCCTTTGTGAAACCTTGATACCGAATCTGCTGAGTAATCAAATCCAACTGAGACTGAGCATTTTTCTTTTCTTGGAAGAGATTATGAAAGTGTTGCCTATTCCAACACTTCAACTTATACTTCACAAACTGAAGTTGCTTCAAGAAGGAGTACATAGCAGTCCCATGTGTCAGCTTCCCAAAACATCACCATCCAAGAAGTAAGTCATGAAGAGAATCATCCTTGAGCCACATAAGTTGAAACTTAAAAGACTGGTTTATACATTGTCGGGGTAATGCAATAGTAAGCTTGATTGGCCAATGATCAGAACCCCTGCCATCCAAAATCTCAGAGCTAGTCACCCACCTATCCCCCATCCAAAAACTAGAAACCAAGAATCTATCTAATCTTTCAGAAATAGCCGCTTCCCCACATCTTCTATTACTCTAGGTGAATACCCCATTACTAGGCTTGATGTCAACTAGGTTCAAGAGTGAAATATTATCCTTCAAGAGAGTCGAAGCAAAATCTAGATGGGCATTGCCACCCCTCTTCTCCTCCAAAGAGGTGACGACATTAAGATCCCCAGCCAAAATTCAAGGAAGGTATGGATCCAAAGACCTCACATATCGCACATGATCCCACATCAAAACCTTACCCTGAAAGTCAGTCGGAGCATACAAGTTCGAGAAGAGAACTCTCTCCCCTGACTCAAGATGAGAAGCTACACAAGAAATCAAACCTCTACAAGAGAACCACCAAATTATTCTAACTCTACGTGGGTCCCACAAACAAGCCACCCCACCAGAATTACTAGATGCTCCAACACATTGGCACTGACCTCGACCCCAAATCTCAGAAACCACTCCCAACATACTATCAACAGACAACTTAGTTTCCTGTAGGAAAACCACATCAAGAGAATGAGAACAAATAAAATCTCGAATAGCCTTTTGTCTAGGGATGCTATTCATACCCTACACATTCCAAGAAAGCACAATCATCGAGGAGGCTGGGAGAAGCGAGTATCAATAGTCTTCATCGAACCCGACTCCACCAATGTCTCACCAGTTAGCTTGACCTTTTCCTGATCCTTCTTTCTACCCACCTTAAGAGGTTTTTCAAGAGCCCCTTTCTTGGAAATTTTCTGTTGCAAACCTAAACCAGGGGAATGAGACTTATGTTTACCTAGATCAGAAGCACCTCTCACCTTAGGGAGAACACCACCATCATCAGAAGGCCCACCAGAAACTTCCATCACTAAACCAGTCGTAACCAAAGCAAGGTCTGGAGAAGATTGAACAATAGCTATCTAAGAACCTTGCACTCCAATCTGAATCAAACTTGGAGGCCCATCAGACTGAACTCCAGGCAGCTCCTCAGCTAAAGAACCCACTGATCTTTGTAAAACTTCCTGAAAACCCTCTTCCTGGACTAAATCTTCCAGTGCCTCAAACATATTGAGATTCTCTTCCTCCTACCTATCCTTAAATGATCTCTTTTGGCCTCAATTGCGATTTTGAGTCTTAACTGGGATAAATCCCTCCTTATCAGACCCCCTCCTTGCATGGGAGCTTTACCCTTGTCTGCTTTCAAATTAGGCTGAGAAGGAGCATTACTTGTACCAGAAGCACCTGGAGCATGGGGAAACCTTCGTTGGAGATGCCCATATTCTTGACATAATCGACACCTAAAAGGTAGCATCTCGTAATGTAACAGTTGAGTCTAGGAGTAGAATCCAACAGTCATATCAATAGAATCTGGTAACGACTGGCTCAAATTAATTTCAACACAAACCCTTGCATAAGAAAAAATTCTCTTATTCAGAGTCTATTGAGAAGGACCAATAGTTCTTCCTAGCAACAACACAATCAACTGCAATATATCACTTCTCCAACATCGAGTGGCAGTTGAGGCAGATGAACCCAAACTGAGACTCTAGAAGGTAATTCCTTTGCCGAGTTAAAGCCAACATGCCATGGTTTGACGAAAAGACCCACCTGATTATAGAAGTATGGATTTCCTTCAAAGGCCCTATTTCGATCAGAAACACGCCAGAAGTCTACCATAAAGAAGTTATTTGCAGCCATTAGAATATCAAAATCACCTTCTGGGTTCCATGTCTTATGAATCCAATTATCAAGAAATGGGAGAGAAACCATCATCCCCATGAACTTACAAATCAAAACATGGTTGCAATAGTAATCAATATCTTCAACTGCCGACTCTGATTGTATTTCTAAAACTGGCCGCTCTTGAGCCCTCTCCAAGCATCCATTCACCTTTTGTAGTTTAAGGGCACCATTTCAAACCCAATTCCATCCAGAAGAATGTTGAGTGGGAATTCCGACATCCACCCCAGCCAAAGGAGAATCAAGACCTGCCATATCTAAAGGCACATGAGCTGTCATTTACACCAAAAATATGAGGGCTCACACTGCCCCCCTCTCACTAGGCCAAAACCAAAGCAAGAGCCCAGAACGGGTGCACCAACACAATAGACGACAACATAAAGGACGAAAAACACCCCTCCCCAAGCAAGCAACAAGCACAGACCAAAGGACGCTCAGAATGAAGAGAATATGCCACGTTTGAAACCCACAGTCGCTAAACACCACATAACACTAGAGGCAAGTAACACAACACCCAAAGAAAGAAAAGAGAGCATACCAAGATGCAAGCTCGGTTCCCTTGACCCCCCGCGAGCATGCAAAGACCCCTGCGCACAAAAATTCTAGTCTGCAAGCTAGGGCTCGGGTGCCCTAGCTCGCCCGCACACACATGCCATCGCCATCCGTCAGCCTACCTCACAACTAATGAAAATAATATTACAAAACACAATATTAATATTATTGTCATTTTGGATTCCTACAATCGATATCTCTCGACGTGTTCTATATAGACTATGTGATAGGATAGATATGCTAGTTTATTTGTTTGAGTTCAATACAATAATGTCTGACTTTATCTTGGTTTTCTATTAACAATCTATATTTTTAAATTTTTTTTCAACAATCTATTTTTAACAATTTATATTTTATTTGTTTTAGTTTTTAATGAATAGATTCCCTCTAGAAACAATTTATCTTTACTTGATTATTTTATTTTGGTTCAAAATAATTGTGTTATCTATTGAATACTTATGATTCACACACATCTCTTTCACAATCAATTGATAATTGCCTCTACTTGACACAACTACCTAATTTTGGCTCTTAGTGAAGAGTCTCCTTCTACTTAACAACTAAATCATTTTGTCTATCCTCGTTATTTTTTCTTAACACAACTGTCTCATTTAGCAATTTTGCAATATAAACATATTATCTTTAATTTACAAAATAAATATATTTAATTTAGAAATAGATTGATTTTGATCTTTGTCAATATAAATCTTCTTCTTTATTTTTATATATAATATGTGGAGCTATAATTTTTATTTTATAGTTTAATTTAAAAAATATATACCATCTATCTAAAAATGTTGAGAAATATCATTTTTTTATTAGAAGTGAACTCTTTTGATCAAAGCTATGTACTGAAAAGAAAGATTTTGAAAGGCCCCCACACCCTTACACATAGACCAAAAAGAGAAATCAAACAAACCAATACAATGACATGAACAACAACGAAGAACATACATCATGAAAGTAGCAATTTAACAACAAACCAACACTTCACCAATAGAGACAAGGAATAAAAAATAAGACTAATTGCCCAACAAACATCAACAATTCCATCAACTCAAAGTAACAAAGTAACTTATTTTATTTCACTTTAGAACAATAATATATGTATGTATGGATATAAATTTTAATTTAAAATTAATTTATTTTATCTTTATATATATATGTGGATTGTTTTATGTACATTATATATTTTAATTAAATACTAGGGTTTTAATAGGATCAACTACTTTTCACTACAAAACATTAGAATTGAGATTGGAAAGGGTATGAGATTGCCTTGCAACTTTAAAGGTGAGTAAATCAATCCTAAATCTGAATTATTTTGGGGGGTTGAAATGTATTTTTGATGAAATACATTGATGCAACTAATTAACTATGAAATTGCACCATTCTATCATGAATTATGGAAAATTGGAAACTGGTAGACAAATTTTGGTTTCAGAAAAGCAAAAGCAGAAACAAAGGTACCTAACTTGTAAATTTGAGCTTGATTTTTTTGGACAACGTTGCCTAGGGTACCCTTGTTTGAGTTGACTTCTTTCAAATCTGAAAAAAGTAGTCATGTAGCTCTTTATCTGTGGCTTCTTCCTTCTGAATCTTACTGTTAGATCTTCATTGGTTGCTGAGATAATTGAGTTTATGTATCTTGTCAACTTGTAGGGTTTCAATGCATCAAAGAACAAATGATCTTCAATCTTCTTTAGATTTGTAACATGCACATTCAAAGAGAGAGGAAGGGTTGTTCCATATAGGGGCTTGCCTTGGTCAAACCTCGTGTTGGTGTTTTCACCTCCACAACGACAAAATTGATGAAAGAGATCTTATCCTCTTGAGGGATAGAGGCTAAATGATAAATTAATTATGAATCAACTTGCTACGACTCACCACTCAGATCTAATCTCCTTGATGGACTGAAGTCATGATCATCACCTTTAAGGATTGATTGTAATTTGGCTTGATTTGACTTGAAGACCTACAAGTGTTAGTACACATAAAATAAAATGCTAATAAACATGAACATGTACTCACATAAAATATGACATGATGCTTGGATGATGAAATGCTGCAGTAATATTGATAATATTTGCTCTTGATTGCCCTTGACTGATTTTTAGAATCTTCAATTTTCTCCCATTCATAAATTGTCCCCCTTCTTGCTCAAAATGAGAGGAAAAAATGCTTAAATATGCATTTTAATTAATCCTTTTGGGTAGGGTCCAACCTGGGGTCATTTTCAAATTATAAAATCCCACCAATCAAAATTTAGAACATTCAAAAATTTACTTTTTGGACAAGGTCGCCCTTGTCTGATACTTTTTAGCCTGAATTTATAGGGATGATGGGGAATTAAATATATTTTATTAATCTGGCCCTGGAATTGGAAAATTATTATTATAAATTCAATAAAGTGAGTGTTTTTGTGTTCCAAGGTAAATATAATGACTTAATGTGCTTGCATTATGTTAATTTTTTTTCAAAATGGGTTTGACCACTTTTTGGTCCCCCATCTTGGTGCACATACTCATTCATATGGAAGATATGAAATCTATTTCAAGTTTCTTAATGCATTTAGGGTTGACGATTATTTCTTAGAAATTTAAGTAGTTAGTGACAACTGTCTTCTATAGAAGTAGAATATATGTTAACTTTTAGGTCATTTAAAGAAATATTATGGATAAGAAGGATTCTTGAAGATTTGTAAGAACATCAATTTTCATCCACAATATTGGATACAGAAGATTCTTGGAGATTTGTAGGAACATCAATTTTCATCCACACCTCTTTTAATTACCAATCAATTTGAAATCAAAATGGCCAAAAATCCAATCTATAATGGTAATAAGAATGGAGTCTCATGTTGTGACCAAATACATAAAAGTTAGAACACAATCTACATTTATTTAAAAATATTAAAGCTATAAAATGAAAACTACAAAAAAAAACATGTAAGTATATAATTATGTAGAAAGACATTTTATAGTGACCTCAAGGAATTCCATGTGGTTACCATATTAAAACCAAAACATGGTTGATATATATTTAAAATAACTTATGACAATTTTCATAGTAAAAACAAAACAAAATAAATTTGAAAGAATAAATGAGACTTTTTCAAAAGTCAAATTAAAATTTACATACAAAAGTAAAATAGTTTTTCAAAATAAACAATATACTAAAATAAAATAACTCTTTAAATTTAACACTAAATATATTATTTTTATATTCTCTTCTAATATAAAATTATTTTTTATCCACTCTTATATTATTAATTATAATAGTCAACATTTTAAAAACCACAATACACCTTATATATATTCAAAAAATTAAACTATAAAATCAAACATTTAAAAATTATCATACAAATATATAATTTTTAAAGTAAAAATAAAAAAAGAGAATTATAGAAATAAGAATGGTGACGTTTTCCTAAGGTAAAATACATATTAAAAAACAAAAACAAAAAATAAAAAATTATATGTACTTGTAGTAAATAAAATAATTCTTATATAAAATAAAATACCTCTTAAACAAACAAATAAAATAACTTTGCACTGAAAAAACTTCTCAAGATTAATATCTCAAAAGTAGTTAAGATATAAATAGTAGTAATATGAATTTATTTTGAGCCCGAATGGTAGTAGTAGTGGGTTTGCTCCCAATTGATCTCGGGTTCGACTCTGCTCCTTATTTAAGAGGTGGGACTTCTCTATATGATTATCACACTTGATTTTTTTTTTCATATTTAAGATATAGGGGAAAGAACCCAGTTATTGGCCCCATTGAATTAACGCCACCTTCATTTTTGTGTAGGCTTCATTTGATGATCATGGAAGCCTTGTAGATGCTGTGAAGCAGGTCGATGTTGTGATAAGTGCAGTTGCAGGAAACCACATGCGTCATCAGATCCTTCAACAGCTCAAATTGGTGGAGGCCATTAAAGAAGCTGGAAATATAAAGGTCTGTGATTTCTCTTAAATTCTCTTTTAACAGATTTTAGGCATGTGATATTGAACCTGTGAAAATAGAGTAGATCTGCTGAGTCAATAGTTAACATCTTTGTATATTTCTTAAGAAGCAAGGGGATCAGAAACACATCAAGGAAAATAATTTTTTTTTTTTATATGTTAAAATTTTGTCGGACTTTTGCAAAGATTTTCATTTACAAATTGTTAAATTTGTCAATCTAAATATATTATTAATTTATATTTAAAAATATTTATAAAAAAATTAATTCAAATAATTTTGTATTAAATGAAGCTGAGATACAAAGAATGGAGCAGTCCAAGGAAAGGAAATGCAAAAGAAGAGATAGAAACAAAAAGAACAAAAGCTTTACACAGATCTGCTCAACAAACAGCAGAAATAAAGTACAGTAGCAGCCAAACAATTAAAGGAAACTACTCTCCTAACATCTCTACATAGAAACAGTAAAGGCAACACTTAATTCCTGAATTTAAGAAGGCCTTGTAGCTGTCTAGAGTACCAAATATCCTCCTCATGGAGCTGTAAAAACTGAAGTTTGTTGACCTCCAAATGCTGTACAACTTCCTTAACACCACCTTTCAGCTGAAAACACAAATAAGACAAACTGTAGAATGATATCAGAATAAAGCTTTAGAATCCCAACTCTAAAAAACATTAATGGACATCTACATTAATTCAAATAATTGTAAACCCTTCGTTTCTAAGAGAAAAGAAGAAAGGGTTCGACTTTCTGTACATCATACCAATCTCTTTCTAGAGATCGAGAGATCGAGTCCTGTAAAATATGAAGTATATGAAAACTTTAATGCTCAATGAAGGATCGCCTACTGTTAAGGCCTACTATTTTCCCGCGCGTCCAAACTGTCTTATCAATATTTTCATATGCTTATCTTATTCACCGTACTGCCAATTCATTTAATCGCTGAACGGAACTTTTGTCCTTATCTCTCAGTCCGCTGCTTTCTTACTGTCCAACGTCTAGTCAGATATTCACCGTACTGCCAATTCATTTAATCACTGCACATAACCATTAATGAAGGGAAATGCTTTCTTACTGTCCGACGTCTAGACAAGCACAGCCTCAATTTAGGGTTTCTCCTTAAAGAAATAAAGCTTGGATCTGAATATCTCACAGCATTTTCCTTTTCTAAAGATCTGATTTCCCCTTTTTCCGATTTTATTTTTTCGTTTACATAATTTCGATCTGAAAAGAATTAACATCTAAATCTTTTAAAGACATGATATTTTAAAAGGCATTATAATAAATTTATAAGTAGCATTTGTTCTGTTATTTATGGACAGCTTATTATGCAAGTTCTCCACGCGAAGACTGCAATTGCAGGCTTAAATGGTCAATTCTTCACTGCTGTTATGTAATTCTTATTTAAGCTTGCTGTTTTTAGGCTGTTGGCACCATTCTTCTTGTTACAGGAGTATGCTTCTTCCCTGTTTAGTTGCTGTTAATGACTTTGTAGCTGCTCTTTTCTAGCTGCTACAGACTTTAGTTTCATGGCTGCTGTTCGATACAGCTAGTTATTATTATTATTATTATTGTATAATGTATTCATGTACTGTTTTTTTAAAGCTTTTTCTTCAATAAGATTTTTTTTTTTTTTTTATAAGTTTTTAATATTTTTTAATTTTTTAATTAACTTTTCAAATCACATTCATAATTTTTTAGGAGAATTAAAAAATAATAATCTAAATCATCTAGTTTATTTATCTACAAATAAAAATTCTAAAATAATTATAAAATTAACTAGGTCGGTCACATTTATGACATTTCAGCGATTTTGTGGGCCAACATTTTCTTGGTGGTAGGTAAATAGGGAGTCGGTGCATAACCATACCAAACCACTACGAATTTAGGGCCAAAAAGCTGCCCATAGGAAGACAAGAAAAAACAGTTTTCGTTAAGTTTTTAACCCTATAGATGGAATGAGTTGGTGTAAAAGCATCGCAGGTATGGTTTGCAATGGAGGCCACATATATATAATTTTTTTTATATAAATAATTAAAATATTAGTAAGAAGCAACACTGTTTAATTCATATTAATATATGGGTAAGTTTAATAAATTATAAATACAAATATTTGTATCAACTTAATATATAATTTATATTCAAATTTTATTTTATTTTGGTTCTTTTAAGTATTTTGACAATTTAAATATTTTTTACGCCGAAGGCATATCCTATTATGAATTGCACCAAACCAATTTTTTAAATCGACGGCTGAAGCCATCATGGAGACGACTCTCCACACTCTGACCGTTCATTGCTTTTAAAACACGCTAGTCAACATTGAAGGCATTTAATAAGGTGTAAATTCATTCCAGTCAACTATAGGAATCCCTTCCGTTATGGGCAGCAGAAGGAGCTATTCATTGCCGTCGATGGTATGTATACTGGCCAGTTTATTTCCTGCGGTAAGAAGGGCAATCTACTGTGGGGAATGTCTTGCCTTTGAGATCTATTCCTGAGGGCGCTGTGGTTTGCAACGTGGAGCAGCATGTTGGCGATCGTGGCTCCTTTGCCAGGGCTTCTGGAGATGATGCCATCGTTATCAGTCACAACCCTGATAATGGCACTTCCAGGGTAAAACTTCCATCTGGAGCTAAGAACATTGTGCCAAGTAGTTAATGAATAACAAATTTGTCAGCGGTTTTGTTTTCCTTTTAATATTCTCTGCTAACAAAGGCCTTTGCAGATGGGGAATTGGAATTAGGGAAAAGAGCCTGGTGATTTGATTATGCAGATCTTAGAGAGGCAACAACATAGTGAATTGTTTGTGAATTGAAGGCTACATAGTGGGAGAGAAAATTGCTGTGAAAAGGTTGTTTTCAGGCGAATTAAATAGGGTCATACTCTTAACATAAATAGTGCTTATCAATGGTGTCTCTCACTAGAATATGTTTACATCTAGAATCTGCTTACATTACTTGGATTCTCTATGCTTGAAACCATTTGTTGGTTTCAAATAGCTACCGGTTTCCAATTTTTTAAAATATTGAGATTGTTTACTATTCTTGTATGTTTGATGATGCTCTAACTCTTGATAATAGAAGCTCCCAAATTTAAGTTAGATCTTACCATTTTAAATATTGAAAAAACAAGCTGATGTTTAAGCAAACTTAAACCAATCACAATCAACAAAGTTTCTATAACTAAAACAAGTTCACTGTTATTTAAATTAAGCAAAGCTAAAGAACTTCAAGTCAAGGGAGTTTCAATATAAAGAAATTTTGGAATCAACTAGTGCTACAAATTTTGTTATTGACAATTGCCAAGTCTTCCTCTTCCTCTCTTATTCTATTTTCATCTCTACCTCTATGTTCCTCTATCCCCCTTTATCTTTAGACACGTCTCCCTCTCTCTATCCATCCATCTATCTCCCTCTCAATCCCTCTATATATTTATATCCTCTCTCTCTCTCTCTCTCTCTCTCTCTCCTTTCCATCCCTACCTCTCCCTTTCTCTCTCTCACTCGCTCTCCCCCCCTCTATCTCTCCTTTCCATCCCTACCTCTCCTCTCTCTCCCTCTCTCCTTATTGCGAACATAACATGATTCTTTTGGTAATGGAGACAATCTAAACCGTCAATGGGCAAAAGAGCTTGGATCAATCCCAAAGAAAATGAATTTCTAAGCTTCAAAGACTTGGCGGTGGTAAAGTAAATTACCAGAGGTATTCACAGAGGTACTCATCTTCGTTGCCCTTACAGTCTAGATTTATGTATTTTTCCAGTAAATTACTCGTCATTATCCAGAGTCTGATTTATCATATGAGATTTTGCTTCCATGATTCCCTAGAACAACCTCGGGCAACACCGTTCGTTGAAATACAAATTATTGATTATACGCGGCACCGACATATTCATACGTTTATATATGCCTTCTATCTCTAATGCTTTGTACTTCTCATGGCGGCCATTTCACTGCCTTTGTTGCTTCTTTCTCCATCTTACTTCAAGTCAGATCCAATTGACGAAGAAGAATTTGAAGAATGTAACACTCTAACTGTACTTGATTATGGTAACACAGGAAAGGAAAATTGCTGGATGACACCACGGTATTTGAGCTTACAGATTCGCTACACAGGGTAATGGAAAAAAAAATACACACCCCTGTAATTAGGGTTTTAGCTAAATTTGTATATTTTTTTCCCTTTTTTCCCTTTTTTAAAAATTCAAAGGATTTTAGCTAGGTTTTCTTTTCCTTTTTTACTTATTTTATAAATAATAGATTGATGAGGGACGAAGCATAGAGGGCTCTGAAGCACCATTTCAGAAGTGAAAGCAATGAAAAGCTGCAACATTTACCTGGTGGTGGGAAGAAAACCAAATGGCCGCATGGAAATGAGGTAGGTTTAGTTCAAATTATCTCGTAAGAAAAAACTTGCAACTGCTTGTGAAGTTTTTGGGGATTTTATACTTATTGTGTGTTGAACACTGTTTTTTCGCCGCCTTAAATGTACTTAACTCTGTTTTGCTTCGTCCCTTTTAACCTTTCACCCAACCATCGTATTTCCACTTGGTATTAGCGCTGGAAATAAAGGCCAAACGCACATGTAAACTCCACGCAAGTGCATTTGAAATGAAAGACACGTCATGTGTAGCTCCACAAATGACGTGGTTCGAAGCTCTAGTTTGGGTTTTTGGGTCCAAATTTGTTTTATCGTGTAGGACTGGTTGTTGTTGGTTTGTTTTCTAGGGTAATGTTTTACCTTAGTGCCCCTTTTTCTTTATTGAAATTTTGTTTCCTTTTTGGATATTGGTGCTTCTTTTCCCTTCATACTATATAAATATCATTTGACTATCATTGCCGCGAGGAAGTATTATCATGAAACAATAATCCTATCACACAATATTAACATAATAATATTCCAGTTTATATATATTTTTAATGAAGGAAAACATGTTACCAACAGCTAAGAATATTGTTAATCATTAAATGGCTTTGGATTAGCATTTAACAAGCATCTAAGATCCAGGCATTTTGCTTTGGTATACATCTATAGGAACAAGATGAGAAATAAAGGAAGAGATGATTAGCACTTTTGATTGCAGGAAAGCCCAGAAAAGCCCAATAACAAAGCCATTTTCCATGAACACTAAAAATGTTGATAAAGCAGTATAGGCTCAAGCACTAGTCTTCTCTAAATCGAGTCTTGTGGTTTCATAGTACTTGTTCAACACAAGGAATAATGTAACATAATGCAATTGCAATACTCATACAGAGTCACATATGGGTGTCTTGCAACATAAACTCTCGTAGAACACAGACTTGCAGAATTAAAAAACAACATGCACAAAGTGATATAGCGATCCATAGGAACTGGACTTTAATCTATATTAAATGAACAAAGTACCCTAACCACACGTAGTTATCAAGTGATTCCAGTGCAAAACATAGTAGCAAGCACCCATTAGTAGCTTTTTCTCTACATTGATAGCCTCATCGGTCATGTTTCTTGAGTCCAAGACACTCCCTAATGGACTTTATCCTTTATTAGCCACTTTATGGTAGTTGATGTTGATTCAATTGGTTCTTCTTGCCCAAGTGTTGCTATAGATATAAAGTTACCATATAAATGCATTATTCAACAATTTTGTGAGTAGTGTAGTATGTAAAATCATTGTTATTTAAAAATGAGAGGGAATTATGATTGCTATTAAAAGTACATATGTACTTGAGTGTGTGTTTGTATTCGTGAACCAAACAATGCAATAAAAGTATATGTAGCTTATGTCCGTATATGTAAATGGTGATTTTGAAATTGATGCGAGTGATTGAACATCAACAAATAGAGAGTGATAAGATAAAGAAAAACATAAGTTGGGTATAGAGATGTCCTCAAATGCGATGAAAGAAACAGTTAAAAGATATTGTCATACATCAAATCCCAATTTGTGAATGGCTGTAGACATATTTTGCACATAATTAGGTAAGCTTAATATCTCAGAAGAGGGTCCATTTGCAGGTTATGAACCATGGACAGAAGATATGCAGGATACAGAGATGACTATCTATTAGGAAAATATAAGACAAGCACATAGTTGTGCGCCATTGTGACAGGAAAAACACTAATAGGATATTGATAAAAGTCAGATCCCAGTTTTTGAAATTGATGTGAACATAGTCATCAGAGTATGTCTGATGGATGAATACAATCACCAAGGAGCATATAGAACTGATTTTCTATACAAATCACAATATTAATTGAGAAACAAGATCCGCAATTCAGAAGAATAGGAAATGAAGAGTGTTAATTCAAGTTGTACATGAATAACAAATGTTCCAAGGGCCACAGTGGACATTGGCAACATAGATCATCAAGGACTGACATTTATAGCTATTTCAAGAGTTCCTGATCTACAAAGCCTTCGCATCCACCCAACCTTCTCATTCCAACGATATGCACACATTCAACAAAGCCCATATGTTGCTTGTAGAATAAACAAAGAGATTCGTTTGCAAGCATTGCCAAATTCAAACATCTAATACAATTAAAGGGAATCTCAACTACTACAGGTATGCCACTTTGTTATTTACTACAATATCAACTATTACAATTGTTACTATCTTCAAAATTGTATTTGTCTTCTTCCTTACCTACACACTCCTCCCATTGATCATTTACACAACTCATGATATTTAACAGGAATTCAAAACCATGAAAAAAGATGGAGCCCCTCATCAGCACTGCTCACCAGCTTCTACAAATCCTTGACAAAATGGAAACACTCCTAAATTTTACTTCTACTATTTGTCCATTTTTCTTCATTTGCCCCTTTCTTAATTATATGTAAGTGAAGATGCCATTTGTTTTTGAAATTTACACATATGCGTCAAGTAAAGAGTTACAGATCAAAAGCTAAAGTCAAGAACCAAGCTCCAATATGATACCAAAAGCACAAAGTATGTATATATATTTCTAAAGCAAAAGGCGCCATCGCAAGGCAAAGTGCCTTGATCACAATATATTGGAACTTCCATTTCTTTTAATTATATCACATACTAAATACACATTTATAAGGAGAACGTGTAAAGACATCATTCAAGTCATTTAACACAATTTTGTATCCAAAACTACAAAACAATTCGATACTCAACCAATATGTTCACTATTACATGCAAATTAAAAAAAGTTGCATTTCAAAATAATAATTTCAAAATGACATAACAAAATACCTTTACAACTATACAAGTGCTCAAGATTTACAATGACCACTTGCCACATATAGGAATTAATTATCAACTTATATTTTTCAAATTTACTAAGGTTGATCCATTTCAAACAATATAAATATTCCAACCAAAAATTTGGCGTACCCAATTGCACACAAAAGTGCAATCACTAGTCATAAATTGTATTTGTACATTGGACTATCTTAGTGTGTTTGTGGTTTGCTTGCTTTTTAAGGTTGGGAAAAAGAAGTAAATGGTAGCTATTAGGACACTATTTCTAGGAAATAATGTTAAAGCTATATAATTGGAAAATAAAATAACAAATAGTATGTAATATTATTCTAATACATAGAGAAATATAAATTCCATTGCTTTCAGAGATTCGTTCCTTCAGAATTTGGGATGGATCCACGGCTAATGGGGCATGCAATGGCACCTGGTAACATTGTATTTATTGATAAAGTAAAAGTTCGAGAGGCAATAGAAGCCGCAGCCATTCCTCACACTTATATCTCTGCCAACATATTTGCTGGCTACTTGGTTGGTGGATTAGCTCAACTTGGTCGTGTGATGCCTCCTTTAGACAAAGTGTTGCTTTATGGGGATGGAAATGTCAAAGGTTTTTATAATAAATTATGTTTTTAATACATTTTAAAGTAGTGCATGCTTATATAAGATGAGTAACAACATAATATATTCTTACTAATCAACTTAATTTAATAAAAAGGTATATATATTTTGTTGACAGCTGTTTGGGTAGATGAAGATGATGTTGGAATATACACAATCAAAGCAATTGATGATCCTCGCACTCTGAATAAGACTGTGTATATCAGGCCACCTTTGAATATTCTTTCCCAAAAGGAAGTGGTTGAAAAATGGGAACAATTGTCAGGAAAGAGCTTGATTAAAGCATATATTTCTGCAGAGGATTTTCTTGTAGGCATGGAAGGTATGTTGCAATTGTTTGTCATGAGTTTAATGCAAATGTTTAATATTGAGATGTTAACATAATTGATCTCTTTGCAATGTTTATGTTAGATCAACCATATGGAGAGAAGATTGGAATATCACATTTCTATCAGATGTTCTAAAGAGGTGATCTTTATAATTTTGATATTGGACTTAATGGAGTAGAAGCTTCCCAACTTTACCCAGAAGTAAAATACACAACTGTGGACTCATATATGGAGCGTTACCTATGAAAATCTTCTTCATGAACGTATTTAGATATAATTTAATGCTTTCTAAATGTTCTATATTTTGACATTATAATAAATAAAGATGTGAAGTATCAATTATGTGATTATATTAAATGAGTGGGGCAATTTTTTCTTTCTTTCTTTCTTTCTCGGGATGAATAATGTAAAATGCGATCAACATATTTTATATAAGGAAAATAATGGCTTTAAGGCTAAATAATTGAATATGTTTTTATATTAAATGGAAACACAATAATTCAATATTTAGTATTTAATTTGGGTTAATTAGGTGTGCAAAGTTGATAGAACCTAGAAGTTCCATGCCTTCATCTAATAACTTTACTCTTTATTCATCCACACATCTCACATTCCTTTTAGTCACATGTCCTAGATATACTTAGTAGTGTAATTATTTCCCTAGATATGAGTGGTGGCATGATCACAATATTTGATGAAAATTAATATGACCCATTCTTTTATACCATAGCCAACATTCATCAGATTGTGCCAAAAGGAAACCTCTACCTTTGAATTTAGTAAGATCATACAAATTACATTCAGTCCTACTTGCTTCTGCAATAATCTTTTTATTTTTCTTGATTTCACATCCTTGAGCAGGAAATGTGAGATTGTAGCCTTTGTCACACATCTGACTTACACTCAAAAGTTTATGCTTTAGTCCTTCAATGTATCAAACATCATCTATCCTAGATCTTCCATCAATGCTTAGAAATCCTTTTCCATAGATCCTTACAGTGGTATTATCACTAAATTTAACTGAACCACCATTCCACTTATTCAAGCTGATGAATTTACTTTTATCTCCAATCATGTGACTAGAGCATCCATTATCAATGACCCATGGATTTTCTTGAGCATGAAAAGTAGTTTGAACAATCATTGATTTTTCAGTCTTTTGATATTTGTTCTCCATTTTTTGTTTCTTTTTAGGTGCTACCTTTTGACTAACAGAAATATTCACATTCCCTTTCTTTCTTGTCTATGAGGCTTTTGGAAGCCACTTCTACAAAACTTTACCTTATGCCTAAATTTTTTACACTTGTAACATATGATATTGAAATCAACTAAAGGTGCAAAAGAATTTCTGCTTACAAAATTACTCTTCCTTGTAGGGAATTTTCTACAATTTATTGCCTTATGACCAAATTGATTATAAGCAAAGTAGTAACTAGATAAAGAGTAATTTGAGCTAGTTATGAGAGATTGTCTTGTAGGAGTTGGACCTCTGAATCTTCTCTTTTGATTGTTGACTTTGGTAAAACCCTTCTTCTTATCTTCAGTCTCTTTGTATTGTTCAACCTTTGAACTACTAGAGGCATTCTCATTAGATCGTTTTGCATTTGTCTTCTTTGAATGCCGACCTTCAAAAAATTCAAGACTAGTCTAGATGAAAGGTGACCTTTGGTTACTTATGATTTGATTTAGAATTTCAATAAGTTCTTCCAATACTTCAAGTTTTTGTCCAATTCACACTTAATTTTTCCTAAATATATTTTCTTAAGGATACAATTTTAGCCTCAAGCCTTTCATAGTCCATCTCTTTTTCCTTTAATTTTTCTAACAAGACATCTTATATCCTCTTTGCTTCTTCTATCTTAATTTTCAGAGCAATAACCATCTATTCAGATTCTTCCATTTTCAACTTCATTTTTTGATGAACTCTTTCCTTTCTGCTTGCAGATCACTTAATGCATAGATGAGTTCTTCCTCTAGATCTACTTCACAATCTTCTTCACCAAAATCTAGCATATTTTCACCATCTTCAACATGATTGTATTCATCTTCCAAAACTTCCATTGCCATGAATATAAATTCTTCCCTTTCTTCTTCTGAAGTACATTGATCATATTCCTTAGATGAGATATTGTCCTCTTTGAGTAGAGGTTCTTCTTATGCTTATGAAATTTTCCTCTTTGTTTTTGTACTTGTTACTTTGATTTTCCCCAAAATGACACTTAGAAGTATAGTGACCTACTTTACCACAATTGAAGCATTTGAAAGGTAACTTACCTTGATACTTTCCAAAACCTTTCTTCAATTTCCTCACAAAGTTAGCTTCCTCATCTTTAGACTCATTGCTTGGATCAAAATCTTCATTCCTTTCTTTCTTGGATTATTTGAAGGAAACTTCTCTTTGATGTTTATTTACATAGGTTCCTCATTTCAAAAGTAGTGGGAGATCCAAATAGTTCATTGATTGTAAATTTATCCAAATCTTTAGCTTCTTTAATAGTAGAAACTTTTGCACCATAGCTTTGGGAAAGATCTGAGTACCTTCTTGACAATTATTGGTTCTTTAAATTCTTCACCAAGGTCTTTGATATCATTGACAATTTCATCCACTCAGTGCAGATAGTCAATAATATTATCTTCTTTTTCCATCTTTAGGCTCTCAAACTTGCTTTTATGAGTTTGTAGTTTGGCTTGCTTGATCTTATCATTTCCTTCATAGATGCCAGGAAGTTTTTTCCAAATGTCCTTAGCAAACTTGAAGTGCATTACTTTGACAAATTTAGAATTTGTTAATCCACTCATAATAGAATTCTTAGATTTACCATTATACTCACATGCCTAAGTTTTATCATCACGATCTATTGGAGGATTTGTAGGAGCGATATAACCATCCACAACAAATTTCCATATACATAAAATCCTAATGATGTTAGGTATGCTTCCATCCTTATACTCTAGAAAGCATAATTTGTCCCATAAAACTATGGTACCTTACTTTTTCCAAAGAAAAAATACATATTCAAATAAAAACAAAAATAAGCAATTTAATAAAATAAAATAATTCTTAAATAGAAATAAAATATATATATGATTATATAGTAAATAAAACAATTCTCATATAAAATAAAATAACTCTTAAATAAAGGAGCCCTCTTTTTATCACCTCTCATTGAATTAAAAAAATCTTATATATGATCAATTTACAAGATTATGAAAAATCAAATTTAATAATTTTATTATAACAAAACGTGTTTCCTATTTTTGTAAATTCATGTTGCATGCATTTTTTGAAACTATACAACTATTTTTGGGTCAAAAGTAGTTTTCAATAAGATTTTTTGCCGCATCCCCCTATAAACGACAGCGTGTTGGTGACAACAGGATGCTTTAGCCAATCGAGCTAAGCCCCCTGCCCCTTTATTGATTGTTATATTATTATTATTATTATTAATTATTCAATTTTGAATGGTTCTTTATTCAACTTAAATTTTTGAAATTTTTAAAGTTTAGGAAGTTCAATATTAAATGTTATTAATTTTTTTAATTTAAAAAATAAAATAAAAAGTTTAAAGTAATCAATTTTTTTTTGTCTCATATAAAAAAACCATAAATAAGAATCAATATATATTTAATATTAATATGAATTATTAACATATTGAAATTGACAAATTTAACAATTTAAAAATAAGAATATTTGTAATAGTTCTATTTAGAGATATCAAAATATATTAAAATTTAGATTGTAATTTTATTTTATTTTATTTTCAAATATTTTTACAAAATGTATTTGTACATTAGACTATCTTATTGGATTTATGATTTGTTTGCTTCTAAAAATCAACCTTACCAAAGGAAAAAGGAAGAGCATATGGTAGCTATTAGGACACTATTTCTAGAAAATAATATCAAAGTCATAATAATCAAGAAATCAAATAACAAATAGTATGTGATATTACAAATCAATATATCTAATTTACAACATCAATCTATTATAAAGATTTGTTCCTTTAAAATTTGGGATGGATCCAAGGCTAATGGAGCATGCAATAACATGCGACAACATTTCATTCATTGATAAAATAGAAGTTTAAGAGGCCATAGAAGCAACAACCATTCCTCACACTTATATTTTCCAAAACATTTTTTTGGCTACTTGGTTGGTGGATTGGCTCAACTTGATCATGTGATGCCTCTTTTAGAAAAAAGTGTTGCTCTATAGAAATGGAAATGTCAAATGTTTTTATAATAGATTATATTCTTTCAATACATTTTTTAAAAATAATTTAGGTTTATATAACGAATAACAACATAATATATTCTTACCAACCAACTTACTTTAATATTATCTCGACATTTGTTTGGGTAGTTGAAGATGATATTAAATATACATAATCAAAACAATAGATAATCCTCATGCACTTTCAACAAGATTGTGCATGTACTAAGCCATATTTGAATATTCTTTCCTAGAAAGAAGTGGGAGAAAATGGTAACAACTATAAGAGTGTGAAAAAACATATATTTTTGCTAAGGATTTTCTTGAGGCATGGAAGGTATGTTTGCGATTGTCTACCATGAGTTAATAGAATTTTTAATATTTAAATGTTAAACTAATTGAGCTCTTTGCAATGTTTATGTTAGATCAATCATATGGAGAGAAGATTATAATATCACATTTATATTAGATGTTATATAGAAGCGATCTTTATAACTTTGAAATTGGATCTAATAGAGCAGAGGCTTCCCAACTTTACCTAGAAGTTAAATACATAGTTCAATAGACTCATTTATAGAATGCTACTATGAAAGTATTCTTCTTAAACCTATTTAGATCTAATTTAATGCTTTATAAAAGTTTTAGCATTTTGACATTGTACTAAATAAAGATGTGGAGTTGAGAATAAAATCACATAATTATACTAAATGGTTGGTATGCTTTATTTCTTTATTTCTTGGGATGAATAATGTAAAACAAGCTTAACATATTTCATACATGGAAAATAATGATTTTAAGATTGATTGAATTGAATATGTTCTTGTATTAAATGATTGTATTTATTTTGAATGTTAAGATTTTGATAAAAAATTAAAATTTAAAGTTTGAATATCCTTTTAAAAATTTAAACTTCTTTTAAGTAGAGAGACATTCTAGAGTGATATTAAATAGTATTATTTTATACAAAATAATATTCAATACACTTTTGAAAATAAAAACAAAACAATTTTTTTAATCAAAATAATGAATAGTGATTTTTAAAAGCTAAAATTAAAATTTCTAAATATGTTCATGCACTAAATAAAATAATTTTAATGTAAAATACAATAACTTTTCAATAAATAAAATAACTTTTTAGTAAATAAAATAGATAGAAATCAATATTATATTAATAATATGATTAAAAAAAATTCTACCATTTTTATCATACACTTATTCTTTTGTGTAACTCTATATATTTATTGATAGTAATATTGGATATCATTTTGACTATACTTATGCATGTTGCATGTTTCCCAACACTAATGGTCACCACTTAGCTTAAAATATTATTTTATTTTTAATGCTTCTCTCACCTAAAGTTCATCATTATTGTCTCCTATCTTTACTTCCCTACATATTCCATCTTCATACAAACCGTTCATTTTGATTCAACTATTATATCCTTTTTTTTAAAATTTTATTATTAAAAAAAAACTTTTAGTTAATGATGTCTTTTATATAGCATAATTTATTTGTTTGAGTTCATTATATATATATATATATATATATATATATAATTGCCTCTACTTGACACAATTATCTAATTTTGGTTGGTAGTTAGGGGTCTCCTTCTACTTAACAACTAAATCATTTTTATTTGTCCTCATCAATTTTTCTTTACTTAACACAACTACCTCATTTAACAATTTTGCAATATAAACATATTATCTTTAATTTATAAAATACATATATTTAATTTAGAAATTGATTGATTTTGATCTTTGTCAATATAAATATATCTTCTTTATTTTTTATATATAATATGTGGAGCTATACTTTTTATTTTATAGTTTAATTTAAAAAACATATACTGGTCTATCTAAAAATGTTGAGAAATATCAAAATTTTATTAGAAATGAACTCTTTTGATCAAAGTTATGTACTGAAAAGAAGGATTTTGAAAGACCCCCACACCCTTATACATAGACCAAAAAGAGAAATCAAACATGCCACTACAATGGCGTGAGCAACAACTAGGAACATACATCATGAAAGTAGCAATTTAACAACAAACCAACACTTCACCAATAGAGACAAAGAAGAATAATTGAGACTGATTGCCTAACAAACATCAACAATTCCATCAAATCAAAGTAACAAAGTAACTTATTTTATTTATTTAAAGTTATTTTATTTTACTTTAGAACAATTATATATATGTATGGACATAAATTTTAATTTAAAGTTATTTTATTTTATCTATCTATATATATGGATTGTTTTATGTACATGATATATTTTAATTATAATTTATAATATTAATTATCACAAGGGGCAACCCTTTGGTGAAATAGTGGGGCTTCTTTCCTGTAGTGCCAACAACCAAGGTTCAAACCTTACGAGGTCACTCTCTACTATGTCAACAATTGAGTTTGGGGGAGACCCTATGGTGAAATGGTGGGGCTTCTTTCCTATCGTGCCAACAACCAAGGTTCAACCTCATGGGGTCACTCTCTATCATGTCAACAATTGAGATTGCTTACCTTCAATTTTTAATATTACCTAGTTTATCTTTTGTTGCAATGTTGAAAACTCCCATCCTATCATCTTCTCCTATGCGAGTGTCTTCTAGGGGTGTGGTTGCTTGTGAATGCCATGGTGAACTGGCTTCAAGCGCTGCAAATGCTCGAGATGTGTTAGCTCGCTGCCATGGGTCTTCTCTTGGAGTATGGACGAACAAACATTCCCCGTGCCCTAGCTCTCTACCTGCAAAATCGTGGGCTCCCAAGAATGCTTCTGTTGAGGTCGCTAGGGATTCCTTTGCTGGAAAATCGAGATGGAACAATGCAAAGAGAAGGTGTGAGCTCAAGCCGGATCACCCTACCTTTGAGCCATGGAGGAGGAAGAAAGAAATAGTGGCTGGTGGTTCTCTTCCTGTTGCAGATGAGGGTCAACATCCTCAGAATGGGCTCCCAGGGAGGTCGCAAGTTGAACGATGGTTGAAGGCATTTCCAACATCAAAAAACATAATCAACATTGGTGGTCCTTTCCTAGGGCAGTGGGGATGGCGAATCTGACATGGGATGAGGTCAACATTGGCTGCAAACCATAGTCTTAGCCTCTCAAATGTGCAAACATCTCCCCCATAGTGTGCCTTGGTGAGGATATCTGTAGCGTGGTGACAAAAAATTAAGAATATTTTGTAATGCATGGTTTGATCAGATGATTTAGGGGGTACTAGCTGAGTTTGGTTGCTCTACATTAGTGGATCATAGACAATTGGCACCCCATCTTGGAGGGTGATCTTGAAATTTATCCATGTGCAAGGAGATTTTTTGTGGTTTCCTTCGATGATATCAGAGACAAGAATGCAATTTTATATGATCATCAATGGAGCTATGAACATCATTTGATTATGCTGAAACTGTGGCATCCCTCATTCAATCCCACTATTGAATCCTTTGATGCTGCTCCAATTTGGGTAAGGCTTTCAAACCTCCCTTTGCAATTTTGGTTTGACTCCTGTTTTGAAGCCATTGGCAATGCGTTGGGGAAATTTCTGGGGGTTGATGAGGGCTCTTCGAATGACCTGGACAGCATCTATTCCCATATTTTGGTGGATTTGGACACATCTAAAGATCTTCTAGCAAATATCTCTTTAAAAACTGCAGTGAGGTGTTGGAATCAAATTTTAGACTATGAGGGGTTACCCTTTTGCTATTGCAAATGCTTCAACACAGGTCACATTGTTGCCCATTGTGCAAAACAAAGAATTGATAGCCAAGCTGATTGGTGGAAAGATGCTTTACCACAACATTATGCAGTTGAAAAGGTAGATTCAAGTCGGGATGGGGATACTCTTTGCAATGCCCCAACCATGGGGGCTTGTAGGCAGAATGCTTCACCAAGCAAAAAAATTAAGGTTGTCCACCTAGGGACAAATCTACCCCAATGCAATATGACAGGCCACAAAAAGGAAATATTGCAAACCCAAAGGGCTCAGTTAAATCCTCTCTAGTGGCTCGAGATAGCATTAAGGTGGCTAAAATCTCTAAATCAAACTTGGTAGGGGCGGGTTTGTCTGAAGGTACAAAAGTAACAAATTCAGAGGAAGGTCCAATGATTAAAAAAGAAAAGGAAAAATGTGGCTGAACGCCAAAGGATACCTAAACGGAGGTGAAAAAGAAAAAGAAGAAGATTGAGGTGAAATCTAATATGCAACTTTGTTCCCAGGCTAAATGTGGAGAAAATGTGTAAGTGGGTAACTGGTGTGGGGTTGGGTGGTGCAGTCTTAACTTGGTTGATGTCTACATTGGTGGTGGGTTGAATAAATTAGTTTTAGACAAGGGAATCTAAATGGAAATATTCTCAATGTAATATTTGGATGATCAATACAAAGGGTGCTGCCCCTTAGCAGCTATTTACCTATCAAAAGAAAAAAAAAAAATTATCACAAAGTTATTTTATTTATTGAGAGGTATTTTATTTTACTTTAGAACAATTATATATATGTATGTACATAAATTTTAATTTAAAATTTATAATATTAATTAAAATGTATAATATTAATTAAAATGTATAACTAAAAAACTATATAATATGGTAGAAACTATATGATATAATATAATTAAAAATTATATAAATTTTTTTAATGTCAAATTTTAATTGAAATTTATAATATTAATTAATTAAAGATATATTTTCTAAAATTATCACAAAGTGTGAATTCATTTCATATAATAAAAATATGCAATATTAATCAATTAAAAAAAATCTTTTAATATTATCATAAAGAATACAATTCCTATAATTTAAACAATGAAAAATAATTTGTATTTGATGCCTAAAATTGACACATCATCATTACCCAACCATTTCTTCTATAATTGATTGAATATAAACCTATTTATCCAATTTTCATCTCCTAAATATTATTTAATTAATAAAATCACTATTCATCCACAATTCACCATTATTCATGGACACCTATTTCTAACCTAAATCATTAAATCATCTTCCTCTTATAGCCACTTTAGGTAAATAAATCCAACAATTATTTATTTACCTAAGTCCCATATCCCTTTCCAAAAAAATAAAAAAATATTTTATTTATTTAATTTTTCTATTTTTTTAAACTTTTTTTTAAGTGGGCTAATCCACTTATTCCTCTAATCACCCACTTGCACAACCTAAACCTTGGTCAAATTCTCCACATCCTCCAATGTGTACAAAGTCATGGACCTTTGTGCATGTGCTCAAAGGACTTGCCCATACCTCAATATTACTCGCAAATACTCTTTCCATCTTGTCCATCCAATTTTTTCAAGGAGAATCTCCACCATTGATTCTCCCCTTAATCCTTCTCCCTTCATTTCCTTCAACCACATGAAGACACTTTTCCTCCTCTCATCTCCCCATGACTCTCAACTAATATGGACAATTGATCTTTCTTTTTGATCATAGCCATCCATTCCTTGAGCCAAAAATCTATAAACCACTCTCAACTCAAGCCATTTTAATCAAATACTTGAATGCATCCTTATGTTGTTGGCAATATAGCACTCACATCCAACCCTCCATTAGCATAACCACCTCTCTTGGTGCAATAAGAAATGGTTCTAGTAAATATTTCACATGTTTTTATCAATATTTACTAACCCTTATGCTTAAATATGTCTATATTTAATTCATGTTAAAAAGTAGTCATTCTACTATAAGTATAGAGGACTAAGCACCATTTCTTTACCAAAGTGATTGGCCATTAAAGAAGGAAGAGTTTGAAAGCAGGCATGGAGAAGAGTAGCAAGGTTCTAATAGTGGGAGCTACAGGGTTCATAGGCAGAAGGATTGCGAAAGCCAGCATAGCTCTAGGCCATCCTACTTTCATTTTGTTTAGGAAAGAAGTTGTCTCTGATGTTGAGAAAGTGCAGATGTTATTGTCCTTCAAAAAGGATGGTGCCAAACTGGTAGAGGTAAAAATGTAGTTTACTTGATAACATCTCTTAATTTTGCTTATTTTATAAAGCTTTTTCTTTTTCATTTTCTTCCAAGTAATTCTATTCTTATCTATGAACAATAAATTATGTGGATATTTCTTGCCATTGTAATTCATTTTTGTGTAGGCTTCATTTGATGATCACAGAAGCCTTGTAGATGTTATGAAGTAGGTTGATGTTGTGATAAGTATAGTTGCAGGAGACCACATGTGTTATCAGATCCTTCAACATCTCAAATTGGTGGAGGCCATTAAAGAAGTTGGAAATATTAAGGTCTATGATTTCTCTCAAATTCTCTTTGACAAATTTTATTCAAGTGATATATAATCTGTGAAAGTAGAGTAGATCTGTTGAGTCAATAGTTGATATCTTTGTATATTTCTAAAGAAACAAGCAAATCAGAAACACGTCAAGGAAAATAAAATAAAATTTTAAAATATTAAATTTTTGTTTGTTCATAGAACTTTCTGTAAAGATTTTCATTTATAAGTTTAAATTTATGATATTGCTAACATGATTCAACCGTCAATCTAAATATATTACTAGTTTATATTTAAAAATATGTATGAAAAATTAAATACAAATAATTGTGAACCCTTTGTTTCAAAAAAACGAAGAAAGGGTTCAACTTTTTGTACATCACATCAATATCTTTTTAGAGATTGAGAGATTGAGTCTTGTAAAGTATCAAGTATATGATAATGTTAATGCTTAATGAAGGATCGCCGACTGTAACATTGACTGTTTTCCCGTTGCATGAAAACTGTTTATCATTATTCTCATGCTTATCTTATTCATTGCACTGCCAATTCATTTAGTCTCTGAATTGAAATTTTCAACACTCATCGTTTACTGTTTAATGTCCACTTGACATATTATTGTTGATGTTTCCCTGGGTGCTAAGAATTTTTAGGATTTTTTAAGGTATTTAAAGATTTTTAATAATGGATATGTTTAACATTTAAATTTTGAGAGAGTTTTTATGATTATTTTATAGTAATAAAAAATGTTAAATTTATAATTATATGATAGGATTTAACAAATCTTGAAAAAATATAAAAAACTATAGATGAATTTAAAAAAATATTAACCTCATCTATGTCAGATCAGCTTGCAAATGACCATTAATGAAGGGAAAAGCTTTCTTAGTGTTCAGTGCATAGACAAGAGAGTATGACACAACCTCAATTTAGAGTTTCTCATCCAAAAAAATAAAGCTTGGATCTGAATAGCTCACAACATTTTGCTGATTTCCCTTTTTTTATTAATTTTTTTCTTATAAATAATTTAGATTTGAATAAAATTAATAACATCTAAATTTTATAAAGAAAGGATACCGTTGACAAGGTTAAGAATTTTTGGCCTAGTGCCAAATTTTTTGTAAGTGTTGCTGAAGGAGCTTTGGGGGGTATAGCTACTTTGCAGAACCCTGCTAGATTAAAGGGCACAATTGGTTTTTTTATAAACTGCTTGTTGGTCTCTTTTAAAGATCTTACCACCTCTAAAAATTGGAACTTGATAAACATTTATGGTCCTAATTCTCACCTTGAAAGAGTTTCCCTATGGGAATTTTTAGAAAACCATATAAACAACAACAAATGGGACTTGTGGATGATTGGAGGGGATTTCAACTCTTTGATGTTTTCGTCTGAAAAGTTGGGAGGCTTGGAGGACTTTTATAACAACATGATGGATATGGTTGGGTTTTTTAACTCTGTTGGTCTCTTTGATGTTCCCTTACATGGTACCTTGTTTACTTTGTCTAATGGGATCGGGGAAATCACCTTATCCAAGTCAATCTAGACCAGTTTCTTATTTCCTCAAATTGGAACATCCTTCTAGCTCTTACCTTATTTTCTCTTCCTAGAACTAGCTCAGACCACAATGCTCTTATTCTTTATCAGGAGGATAATGTTGTCATGGGGCCACACCCCTTTAGATATGAAATCATGTGGACTCACCACCTTAATTTTAAAGATCTTGTGGATAGATGGTGGAATGAACCTTGTGTTGGAACTCTAATGCACTATTTGGCTAATAAAGTAAAGAAAGTCAAAGAAAGAATTAAAGGTTGGATTAAGTTTTCTTTTGGTAACATTTTCCACATTAAGAAGTCTATTGGAGGCATCATAAAAGAGGTGTGAAATTTGATTGAAGAAGGAGTAGTTGATGAGACCACTTGCAATAATGAACGAGATCTTAGGGCTTGATGGTTTCAAGTTAACAAGTACGAAGATATCTTTTGGAAACAAAAATATAGAATTCAATGGATTTTTGAAGGTGACAAAAAAATGAAGCTTTTTCATTAATTGAAAATAAAACATGGAAGTAGAAACATGATTATATTTCCAATAAAAGAAGACGGTTCTATTCTTAACTCAAAAGAGGAAATTTCTATTGACTTGTTTCTTTTTTTTTCTCAAATTTTCAGAAGGAATCTGGAGCTACCCTTGTTGAGTTTGAAATCCTTCTCCATGTGATCCCCCAGGTTATTTTAGATCAAGATCTTAAAGATCTAACTAAAGTTGTTTGTCTATAAGAATTCAAGTCTCCGATTTTCTCCTTTGGAGCTTATAAGGCCCCGAGACTAGATGGGTTTCCTCCTGCTTTTTTTTTAGGATTTTTGGGACATTATTTCATAAGGTATCTTAAATGATGCTCAAGATTTCTTCTAATTAGGTATAATTTTAAACCAACTCAATTCCACATTTATTGCTCTCATCCCTAAAAAGCAAGATGCCTCCTCCACGTAAGATTTCAGGCCTATAAGTCTTTGTAACACCACATATAATATTTTTTCTAAGATAATTGTGAATAGACTGAACGCAGTTTTGAATAAAATGATTGTTGAAAATCCAAAAAAGGATTGAGACATATTTTGGATGCTTCTATCTATACCCACGAAGTTTTCCACTCAATGGAGCTTAGTAAGAAATTGAGGATGGCTTTGAAATTGGACATCTCTAAAGCCTATGATAGGGTGTCTTGGCCCTTCCTTTTTGATGTTCTTAAAAAGTTTGGGTTTAATGGAAGGTTTCTCAAGTTAATCACTTCTTGTGTTTTGATTAAGGGGGAAAAGTAGGTTTTGAATGGACCTGAAACCATTTACAAAAAGATTTTGATAGGGACTCGAAACCCACACAAAGAAGAACAAGCTACACAAGGAATCAACATAGACAACTAGCTACGAACCAACAACATATCAAAAGAGAAACAACATGACTACCCAGATCTACTCGAAACTAAAGGTTTTGACGGGCACCTCAAACCCAAAGTAACCATGACTTACAATAAAACTTGAATCCAAGAACCACCTAAAGTAGTTGGACAACCATTAGCTTGAATTAGCCAGACTACAGCATACCACTTGCTAGCACTAACCAGCCGTGAACAACTAGAGACAATCAGGAAACCATAAGCCAGAACCATCTAGACAACAACATAACCCTTGAAAACACCAATCCACGAAACCAAACTCCCCACCTCAATAGGAGAGTTAGGAATCAATGAGTAACACTAAAGATTCTCATCACAGACACCACACCAGTCAACTCGCAACACCAACCCGACCTCCACCTCAATAGGAAGGGGCTCCCCTCTATAGGAGAGGAAGAAGTGAAGCCCAAAACCACAAAAAATAGACCTTCCAACCCAATCCGCAACCCACCTCTTCACCTCAATAGAAGAGGGCTTCACCTCCAAAGAAGCAGTCTCCACCTCCAAAGAAGACCCTAGTTGAAAAAACTGATCAGAAGCATTTATACCCATAGTAGAGAGCACCAAAACCTCCTTTGGAAATGAATAATATTGGAGTAGAGATGAAAAACAAAGCACTCGTCCATGAGCAACACAATCCCAACTTGTTTAACAAGAAAGAGGAACCAAAAAACCAACAAAAAACCAACCAGTCGAATTAGAGCAACCCAAGAAAAGACAACTTAGCTGAGCCACAACCACAAAAGAGGGAACCCAACACATAGAGCCAAAACAACCCCATCCTAAAAATGAGAAAAAGGACCCAATCGGGGGGGTACAAAGAAAACAATAAACAAAACTGGCAACCCAAGAGAATCTTAGTAGCCACCAAGACCAGCATCCACACTAGCCAGCCAAGAAACAAAAACAACAGAAAGACAAAGGGGATCGAAAAAAGGAGAGGGCAAGGAAAGCCTACAAGCAGAGAGAGTAGAAAGCCGACAAGATAGTGAATAACAACCTCCAACCCTACATGCCAGTTAGGGTTTGAAACATGCCAAAAACTAACTACGAACAACTCCACCAGAGGTAGACCGACAACCACAACCCCAAATAATGAAAGCACCCCCACAAAGGCAGAAACCTACACCAAAGAAAAGACCAAGGGTCCAAAAAGAGGAGGGGAAAAGGCAAGGAAAAGCTCCAAATAGAGAGAGTAGAAAGCCAACAAGACAGTGAAAAACAACCTCCAACCCTACACGTCGGTTAGGGTCTAAAACATGCTGAGAACTTCCCACAAACAGCTCCACCAGAGGCAGACCAACAACCACAACCCCAAACAACAAAACCACCCTCATAGAGGAAAAAGAACCCCAAAAAAGCCATAGAGAGCAAGGAAATCCAACAGAAGGTGAAAGAGGAGAGGAGGCATCGCAAGAAAAAACCACTTCCAACCCAGTGTGCCAGTTAGGGTTTGAGATATGGCCACCAATCTCCTCCAACAAGCCCTCAACACGAACAACCAGCACCACACCTGACACCACACAAGCATAAACAGGGAACCCCAACACAAAGCAAAATCTCCACCCAACAAGAAGCCTGAACAACACGGGAGAACACAAGAAAAACCAATGCCAAGACTGCTCAGAAAGAAATCCAACAGAGTAGCAAAGAGGGAATCACAAGAAACACCAAGCTGAAATGAGCCCAACACAAACATTCTCCTCATCATCGTCATCCCCATCACCTTCCTCATTGTCGGCGTCCACTGAATTCAAACGCTGCATAGAGCGTGCCCTTCCGTCCAATGCAACAATGAGCATTCTTGAATAATCACTTCTTGTGTTACTACTCCTAAATGTTCATTTTTGGTGAATCGTGTTCCCACGGGGTTTTTCTCTTGTGATCGTGGTTTAAGGCAAGAAGATCCTCTTTCCCCTTACCTTTTTAGAATAGTGGTTGAAGTCTTAGGAAGAAACATTCAAAATATTTTGGATCTATGAAGTTGCTAAAAGGGTTCAAGGTTGCTTCCTCTCTTCCTTTGACTACTCATCAGTAGTTTGTGGATGTCATGCTTGAAATTTTTGACAAGAAAACTCACATAATTTTTTTTTTTAACATAGGTTTTCACCCCTACGCGATCCTGACAAGCCAACATCGCACAACACAGTTGCTAAGGCCTTATACTATTAGACATGATTATCATGATTAATGCGCCACCCGTAGATTAAGTAGTTACTTGCTCATGTTGATCAACTCCCTTAACTGAGCTTCATAACTTCTTAACTTACATCCTCCTCAAGAACTTGTTGAGATAGTGTTAGTAATAATGTTACCACCAATTAGTTATTATTTAACTTGAACGTTAGCGTTCACCTTTTTCTGAGGTGTCATAATATATTGACTTGTCCAATTTAATTTAATTGAAAATAAGTTGACTTCAATATAGCTATTTCCATACTGGCGTGGATTCAGTGTTTTGATAACAATCATACCTAATATATAGCTTAAATTACCCATTGAGATACCATTTCCATTCATGCCACATTCCCATTATTAATTTTATCTATTTAATTTTTATATTTATACTGCTATTATCATTAAGATTAATATAACTAATTATTATACTACCACTTATGTCAATTTATCATTTTTGTTATAAAATCCAATTAACTATTATTTCATATAATATTAGCTCATACAACTAATTATATTAATTGGCAATCTAACATTAATAATAACAACTAGATTCATGTTAACATTATAATATGTTAGCAACATACCATACAATTTTTTTTTTCATAAAAAAATATATTAAAAATAAGCATATCCTTAAACTCAATTTAATATTAACTATTCTCTTTATCATCTATTTATCAGCTCAATATATAATTATAAAGACTAATTTATATAAACCACAAATCACTATATATAATTTACTTCCATATAAACTCTTTCTTTCTTTTTACTTAAAAGAATAAATTTTAGAAGTCTCCCTAAGACCATGATGTAAGCTATTTCAAAATATAATATATTCCCCCACTAAGGGGTGGAAATTGATACCTCTTTCTTTTAAAAGTTTAAAACTCATTTGCATATAAGTTTATATTTAAAGTTTCTCTCATTCGTATATGAGCTTATATTTAAAGTTTCTTTATGAGGAAACGTGGAGTCTTAAAAAGAATTCCCTTTCCCTCCCCAATGGTAATACATACATATAACGAATTTTTATGGCGGGAGTGCAAGGAATCTTCACAACACGCTTAAGGGAAGGAGTTGCTGAAAAGTCAACCAAGTAAAGTAAAAAAAGAAGTAAGTATTTTGTTTACTCTGTGCTCAGCAAGTAGATGGGGCATGGGTCTGGTGCAAGGGACAACAAGTAAAATAATTAGCCACAACACATAGCCATTTACAACGATAGTTGGTGTGCAGCAACCAAGGACACCAAAATTAGGTGAAGCGAAGTAGATAATGTATATACAAATTAAACTATAATGACAACAAATTAGGAAAAACAAAATGTATCCGCAGATTGTGCGCTCAACGCCAGGCAAGAGAAGAATGAATTGTTTTTCCCAAAAGGAGTTATCATAGGCCATGTGGATCACCTCAGTACAATTTGAAAATAAAAACTTTAGATTCCTTAGCCGCTATTGCTGAAATTAACAGTAATATGATTTACAAGCAAATTAGGTAGAAGTACATACACTCATATTTATCTCCATACTGCTCGATGACTAGTATATGCTTCACAATCCTTATGTGCGACAGAAATGGAGGCATGGTTTATATCACACCAACTATGACATAACACTAAATGCAAGTGGTAGAACCCAATAGAACATTGAGTCATTTAGGGGTGGGTAGGATAAACCTTCTGTTAATTGAATATCTCGAGTGTCATCAAGGCATAAATTCAGGACTCCCAGAGTTGGGTGTTAGATAATGACAATGCCCCATGATTTGATTTCTATTTTACGTGCCAAACAAGAAACTCATCAACTATGTAGGTTGACTGTACCTACCAATCCCAACTAAGCTATGCATTGCGCAATAAATCCTTCTTTTAACTTGGAATAGATGATGTACTAGCAGTTCAGAATAGTGCCCAGAAGAAACTATGAGGAATCGTCCAACCCAAGCAAACATTTACAGTTGCACTGACACACCCATGAGACTTTGTTTGGGAAATTAATAGACCATCAATGACAGCGATTTGTTGATATATTTCTTGTTTATTGATATTCACAAGTTGCTGCACTAGAGTATAGATACGACTTATGACTGCAATAGTCAGTCCTTCAATTACAGAGGTAATGGAATCGGTGCTTGATTTAGCAGGATATTGGTGGGAGCTTAAGTCATGCTTTTGACATTAATAATGCCGCTTTTCACATCGGTGTTCCCTTTGAAGAGCCCTTCATTCAACTGTGAAAGCTGGGATAGCAGCAGTGCTAGAAGGGAAATGCAAAAGCCCCACCCCGATTTCACATGTATTTCCTTGAGAGATTTGGGGTAGGTTGGATTTGACAATAGTGGTATGATAAATTCCCCAATCATGGACCATTCTTTTATGCCCTAAATCATCGTCTCAAGAAGTAGTTGAATTAGTTGTCTGTATCGCCTAATCTCTTCAAATCTAGACAGACACGCTGCATATTCAAGAACTTCATTCATATTCTCAAGTTTGTATTTCACTATTAGTGGTGCCTCTAGAGTTTCTCTATCTAACTGGTGCTTCCCATGGTTGGAAAATTGTTGTCTAGATTATCTAACTGTTGCGCCTTATTAAGGTTGCTCTCCCAGCATAGCAAGATTCGTTACAACATACTTCAAGAGACTCGATTAAGAGATCATAGTGGCCCTAGTTACCATCACTATCATCTGGTTTAGCGCAAATGCAATAAGGGTAAAAACTGAGACTCCCATCGCTATAGCCAAGTAGGAATACGTTTGGAAAGTCTTAATGTTCAGATGGGCGTTAATATCTTATGTTTTTTGATGAAGTATTAGGATTAGGACTGTTTCAACAGAAGCCTTTTTCATACCTATTGGTTGCCATGGTCAATGCTCTTAGAGGAAGATTAGATATCTTCTTTGTATTTATCTTTATTCATTTTGTTAGTGTGTTGTGATGCTTCAAACTTTGCATTCCTCCTTTCCAGCTTCTATTGCATTTTATTTTAATTTTTTAATTTTTTTTATTTATACGTATAAAAATTTCTCTCATTTTTTTTATTGTGTTAGCCAAACTGTAATGTACAGAAAATGACATATGTGTACACAGTAGTAATTGTTTTAGGCCCTTTATGCAAACCGAGATGAATAATTTAACCATTTCTATCTTGGTCATATATATATATATTTACGAGGGTATTTGAAATGTTTAAGATTTTATTCTAGTATGTATGTAAAATGCAATACTTCAAAACCTTATACAACCAAACAACTTTACTTTACTTTTATTTTTATTTACACTCTTTCTACTGTCTTTTAATCAAGCATCCTTATATATACATATAGGTTTGTTTATCTCTAGATTCCTAATGGAAGGAGAAGAGAATCGTTTTCATCCAAATATATGTTGTTTATTTATTTTACTTCTGATCTCTTTTTCCTATACAACATGTGTATACAATCATGCATTTAAAACTTCTTGAATATATTTGTAAGAAGCATATTTTTCTACAACTCATAAAATACCCATTTTTATTTTTTTTTGCATCAAAATATAAAACTTTCAATGCTACACTCCATATTTAGGAATACAATGGTCAACCCACAAAGAATAAGGCCCACTCTATCCATTCCTACATTGAACAATAGGAAACTGATCTTTTTAAAACTTACAATATTACCACTATATTACAGAAACAAATGATTTACACACCCATGAACAAGGTCTTGCTCTCCACCCTACCGTAATGGCGTCATGGAGCCTCGTGGGCTCTAGCCATACCCTTGAACAAGGTTTTCTTTTAACTCCATTATGATGAATGCAGCTTTTTTCAAAATTTTACAAGTGATAAAATATAACATAGCACCAAATCTCATGCTTCTAGTTTCTCTACTCTTTATTCTCAACCATGATCCATATAGCATACCACTTTCTTACATAAAAGAAAAATACACAAAAGAGAAAATGGAAGTAAGAGAGAACTTATCTATTTTCTCCAAGTGAGGGAACTAAACTCTTTTATCCTTCTTCCTCTCCAAACCAAGCCATTTTCATCATTATCTTGCCAAAGATATGGACTCCTCTCTTTTTCTCATTCTTTCTACCATCTTCACTCAAGTTGTCCAAGAGGAGAAGTGGGCAATGCCCAAATCTTCCATCTTCTTGAGATATATAGGGATCCTCCAAACCTACACTCTTTCCCACAAGTGCTCACACGTGTGAGTCTTGTGCCAATTCCAATAACTTTTGGGGAGTAGAAGGTTGAGAGTGACAAGTCACTCTTCCCAAGCCCCAACACTTTTTTGAATTTGTCACATTCATGACTGTGGACTTTTGAGGGGTCTTTTCACACTCCAAGGACAAGTTCACATGTGTCAAAAAGGTTCCAAACCCATAGGTATAGGTCCTAGGGGTCTATTCTTGTTCAAAAACCAAGGAAATTGATTCAGTAGTTCCTTTTTAAAACCCACACAAAAATCCATACGAATTTTGATCTTAACCAAGGGTTCCAACCCCAACCAAACTCACATCACATGTCCTACAATTGGATTCTACTCAAACATAATCACCTAACCAATAATTAAACCTCAAACCCTTCTAAGTCAAAAAGGGCTACACTTAGAACTTCCCAAAGATGTATTTGATTTGATTCCAACATTTATCTATCCTCCTATTTTCATATTCGATTCTCGACCTTTAATGTTAATCCCACATCGACTCACTTAATTTCCTGCACATCATAATTAAGCATAGTTAGACATAATAATAAACCACATTAATTGTAAATCGAATCTTTGTAACTTTATTCATGAATCATTTACATAGCTAATTACTCTTCCAATGTAATACGACACAACAATTATCTTATTTCAAATTCATCTTATAAGTTCGAATATCATATGCACAATAATTCACATGCACATACATCTCCATTAAGTAACATAAACTATAAGGTTACTGTTAGACAATCACCTTCATATCACTTGCAAAATATCTAACCATCTATTTAGGAGAAATATATAACAATTTAAGATTGTATTAGTCACATGCAAAGAGAGGTCTTACAGTGGATGACACTATTCTTTTGGGTGAAGCCTCAATTTTTTAAGCTATCCATTGGAAATCCATCCTCAATGATTATGCTAAGGCTTCGGGTCAACATATTAGTTATAACAAAAGTAAGATATACTTCTTCAATTCATAACAAATTGTTAAAGATAGAGTTATGTGCTTTCTTGGTTGTCAAGATGTTGTTCTCCCAACTACTTACCTAGGCCTTCCTCTTATTTCAAAAATATTGAGAAGTAACTACTGTAAGTACATCTTGGAAAGAATTCAAAAAAAAATGGTTGGTTGGAAAGGGAAACTCCTAAGTCAAGTTGGGAAACTACAATTTCTCAAATATTTGCTGCAAAACATCCTAATTTATTACCTATCCCTTTTTAATATCCCTATATTTATTGTGGGAAAGATATAACAAATTCAAAGGAGATTTTTGTGGTTTGGTACTAAGGAGAGAAACAAAATTTATTTAGTGGGTTTGGAAAAGGTGTGCACTTTGAAAAGGGCATGTAGTCTTGGTATTAGGAGGTTGAAACTTTTTAATAAAGCTCTTGTTGCTAAAATGGGCTGGTGTCTTTTGGAAGGAGAAAAAGATTGGGTTAAAATATTAAGAGCTAAATACTTAAGAAATAGGGAGCATGGTTTCTTTCTAAGTGCTTTAGAGCTTCCTTATGGTTCTATTTTTTGGAACAATCTCTTTAAAATAAGAAGTGTGCTAAAAATGGGTGTTAAAAAATGAATAAGAAACAGTAAAGATACTCAATTTTGGGATGATGTCTAGATTAATGGCTCCCACCTCGATTCCATCAACCATCTCCTCCAAATTAAACAAAGGATTGTTAGAAATTTTGGTAATAAGGTTGTTGGGTATATTATTTGTGATGGATTGAAGCCTCCATGGATAAATTTCAAAAATCAATTAACTGGACCAATCTCCGGGGAGGGAGACAAAAAAATTGGGATGTGATCTTGCAAACCCTACTTCAAAAGATTAGTGAGGTTGAATTTTTTTCAAGGGATAGAAAGATGAATGGATCTAGACTAAAAGTCCTTTAGGGAGCCTTTCGGTGAAGCTTGGTTATGAAGTTATGGAGAAGCCTTTGATCACTAAGGATGCTTTTCATTGGAACCATGTCTAGATAGAAAAATTCACTCCCAAAGTGAATTGCTTTTGGTGGGCTGCTGCCCATGGAAAGATTCTAACCACTGATAACCTAAATAAAAGATGGTTCTAATTTACTAATAGATGCTACCTTTTCAACGAAGATGAGGAGACAATAATGCATCTATTCTTCCATTTTTCCTACTCAAGAGAGGTTTGGTCATTCTTTCTCCCTATTTTAATGACTGAATGAGTCTTTCCTTCCTCAATAAAGAAGTTTTTGGATAGTTGGAATATTCACCCCTATTCCCATAATATAATTATTTACATATGGAGACAAGCTCCTCCTTTTATAGCCTGGGGTTTATGGAAAGAGCGAAATAATAGGATTTTTTAGGGAATCTGCAAGAAACATCAAAGATTTTTTTATGGCTATTAGGCATCAGATTCAAGAGAACATAAATGCTAGATCTATGCTCATTCAAAGTACATTCCCTCTTATAAAGAAATAAGAATAAAACAAATTTGGGGGTTAAAACATGATCTCACAAAATTCAATTGGATAAAACATATTACCAGAAAAAACATTGTTGGTCTCCTCCTGAGGTGGACTGGATCAAATGCAATTTTGATGGATGTTCTAAGGTGAACTTGGGCTTAGCTAGAGATGGGGGTTAATAATAAATCACCAAGGGAATCTTATAGAAGGTTATGATAAAAGCTTAGGAATTAGTTCTAATAATGTAGTTGAGGCTATGGTTGTTTGGGCAGGTTTAAACTGTCTGAAAGAGAAAGGATGTACACAAAGGTGATCATTGAAGGTGACTTTAAATTAATTATAGATAACCTGAAGGGGGATGTAGTTGTGCCTTGGGAGATTAGGGACATTTTGGATGATTGCAGGAGAATCCTTAAGACCTTTTAACACTATAAAATTCACCACTTGTATAGAGAGGGTAATTATGATGTGGATGCTATGGCTAATGAAGCTCTAAAGCATAATAATTGGACCTATTGGAGTTTCCTTTGCTGCCAAGTCACATAAAAGATATAGTTAATAAGGAAAAATATGAATCAGGTTATAACTGCACGTCGAGGGACAATAGGTGATTTATGGGCTAATATTTCTATTATAATGTATGACAACAAGATGAATAATCAAGGCTATCGAAAAGAGGAAAGTACTAATCTGACCATGATTAGTTTGGGAGTTAAGGTGAGTATGGTTTTGATGTTTCAGATAAATGATAACACAAGTGTCTCCAATTATTTAGCGGCAAAGATTAAAATAATGATGAAGGAAAATATTGATAATGCTTTTTTGTGGACAAAAGATATAGGTTGATATCTTAAGATGATAGGGGATATTATTAGCTCTACTAAGAATTATCTAAATAATCATTTGGTGGTTCTTGGATGTGTCCTTGGCTTAGCTGTCTTGGATCATTTCTTCATGCAGATAGAGTACTTGTTAAACCCCCCTTTAAATGATCTAAATTTATTCATTTCTTCAATAGGCATTTGTGACATGCAAAACCTCTATCTTCGAGATCCTTCTAACTCTCCATATTTTCTCATAATTTTTGGTGAGTTTAAGTGGAAGCCTCTTCAAATACATGCTACTAGTTTTAGTTTGAATTTTGAAGGGATTACTTTTCTCGTGATCTCCTTGGCTGACGGGAAGGGCTTTGGCAAAGATTTTCTTTTGCTTTGTAGGGAGTATCTGGTTGGTGTGGGTTCATTGGGGGGTCCCAAAAAATGAACAAAACTAGGGAATTATGATTCCCTAAAGTAGAATGAGGAGTTGTGGGGTCTCTTTGAAAGGGCGAGAATCTCTCCCTTTTTCCAATCCATGTAGGGATACAACGACACCCTTACCTATAAGTTTACCAATTCTTGGAGTGATGGTAAAGTTAACATTGGTGCTCTACTCTTTATTGTCACAACGAAGCTGATTGCTCAAGCTACGAGTCTAAAGTATGAAGGAAAAAATATTGTCAAAAAGAGCTCAGGTAACTATCAAGAACTTATCGACAAGTTCTTTGAAGCCAAGGAGAAGGCTAAAAGATTCCAAAATGAGTATGCAACCTGCTAAAACTTCCCCCTCCCTATCATAATGTTTGTATGCATATTATGAGATACTTCACCCTTGAAGGGAATTTTATGTCTATACATGGATATCATTTTCCTATTTTAAACCATGTTTGACATCTTGAGAAGATAAACCTTCCCTTTTTTCTGTTCTCTTCTCTCCAACAAAATATGGAGAATGGCGCTAACCCTCCCTTACATCAGGGGCTTATTAGAGAAATTTATAAGTATTTTTTAGCTACTACCCCCCAAAGGAATCCCACTATCAATCTTCTTGAGAATATCGTGAACCCTAAGAGCTCTGTATAGATAGAGATAATTGATAGCCAACCCCATTCTCTTGGTAGAGTGCCTAAGTTGATTAAGAATAAAAATTCCTCTCTTCCCAATGTTGACCCTTCCTCTGAAAACCTCCTAAAAGTCACCCTTGAAAAAAGGAAAACCTCCCCCCTTTCCCTAGGATAGGCTAAACAAAGGAAGGTGGACCCTAAGGTTGTGAAATAGAAAAATATCACTATCACTATCTTTGATGATAAGAATGCTAGTTCGGATAGTAGTTTTGCTCCTTCTTGTGATAGAAGGTTAGTAAGACTTGGAAAATTTGCTTCCAAGGTGAAGGATGAGGATAAAATAGGTAAAAAGGCTATTGAGGGGGACGTTTTGACACTTTTAAGGAGGAGTTTGTCCTTGATAGTTTGGGTGAGGCTGACTGTTTGGAGGACGATAATGTTTCAAATTATGAAGTGGAGGAGGAGGAGTTTCAAGAACAGGAAGAGGATTATAATGAGATGGAAGGAGGTAACGAGGATAGAGAGGAGAAAAATTTCCAACAGGATGATGAGGCCAAGGAAAGTAAAGAGAGCCCTATAACTGAGGAGTAGGTTAACACTACTCATAACTCTCAAATACAGGAAATTACCAAGAACGGGGATTATAACAACCTAAACTCTAAAATTGAAGTGCTAAATGCTCAGATGGTTAAAATTGAAAGTCAAATTGAAGAGTTTTCTAGCTCAAAGAAGTTCCAAGTTATGGAAGAGGCCATAAAAAACATCTATAGTGTGGTGGATGACATCATAAAAAAAGTGGTGATGGGCACCATTTCTGGATAGGGGAAAATTCTGAAGTAGCAAAAGAAAAAGGGTTGCAAGAATGAAGTTGTTAAGTCTGAGAACAAGGAAATCAAGGAATGCTGGTAGGATGTTGTGGAGGACCTCCAAGGGAATTGGAGTATTATTAAATACTCCTAATGTGCTTCCTTTTTCTATGCTTGGGCTCTATTTAAATCTCTCTGACCATAGTGCCAGTTTTTGCATGGTCTTTAGTTTTGTTGTTTTAGACTTGGATTGGCTTAGTTTCTTTGTTTATTTTGGTTATAGTAAGTCTGCATAATATTTTAAATACTCTACTTAATAGCTGGTGGTTTCGGTATGTTTTGTTGAGAATGGTTTTGGATGTGGATAAGTGGACTGTGTATCTTGGTGCAAATCTTAATATTGGTTTGTAGTCCTTTTGATGGGTTTTTGATGTTGTTGTAATCTTTGTTGTTTTCGACTGGTTGTTGTGTTTCTCCAGCGTGTTTTGTTGGGCTCTACAACTCCATTATTGGTTTTTTGTATGGGATCAGAGCCCTAACCTTGCTTATAGAATCAAGAACAAAGAAAAAAATTTGATAAAATTGAAATAAAAAATAGAGTTGTATTTTATTAATATTTTAGTTCCAATAAATTTAAAATAGTTTTGCTTTTTTATTTAATAATTTATTAACTTAATAAGTTTATTATTATTTTTATTAATATTTGCATTTTGATATATTTGACTTGCAGTTAATTTATTCTATTTTAATTTTTAATTTAAATTTAAGTTTTAAATTTATTTTAATTATTTATGTCTTCCTATAAAATTAAAAAAGAAATTAATAGTTATTAGAATAAATCTAATTTTTAATTAATTGTCTTATTAAATTTTAATTATTATAGAATAATTATATGTTGAATTTGTATTCTAATTTATATAATAAAATGAGAGAGAGAGAGGGTAACTTTTGATCAATCATTTTGTGCCACCAATCCAAGGATAGCACATGACCCTAGGGAGCTATGCTCAAGGTAATATGTCATTTAATTTTAAGGATATGATAATTCACCTTTAGGACATCTTTAGTGTACCCATTACACACCTAAGGAGGAAAATAAATAGAGAAAAGAGAGAGGAAGAGAGAAGGGAGAGGGAGATAGAGATAGATATAGAGAGGCAAAGAGAGAAATAATAGAAGAAAGGAAAAAACATATGTAGAGAGGCAAAGATAGGGATATGCATAAATATAGTGAGAGATAGGAAAAAAAGAAAGAGAGCTCTTTAAATTTTTTCTCCCTCTCTATCTCTGTGTTTCTCATTATCTCTCAATCTCTCTACCTCTCCCCCTATTTCTCTCTATTTTTTTCTTCCCTTATATCGCTCTCTCTCCCCTCTCACTCTCCCTATCTCTCTCTCCCTTATTCTATATCTCTATCCCTATTTGTCTCCCCTCTCTCTCCCCCCTCTCGCTCCATCTCTCCCTCTTTACCTCCCTCTACCTCTCTATATATATCACTTCCTATCTCTATTTTTCTATCCCTCCATCTCTTCCTCATTCTCTTTCTCTCTCTCCCTCCTATATCTATTTATCTCTCTTCCTCTTCTCTCCTTGCATCTCTCCTTCTCTATATATTAATCTCTATCTCGATCTCCATATCCATCTCTATCTTCCTCTCTATCTCTCTCCCCTATCTCTATCTCCTTAGCTCTTCGTACATCTCTTTCTCTTCCCCTAGCTTTCCCAATATATGTATCTCTTTATCTCTTCCTCTTTCTATCCCTATCTATCCCTCTCTCCCCCTCTCTCTATATTGCTCCCTCTTTCTACATCTCTCTACTTCTCTATCCTCTCTCTATTTCTCTCCCTCTCCCTCGCTATCTCCACATCTCTCTCACTCATTCACACACACACACACACTCCCTGTTTCCCCCTCCCCATCTCTATCTCTATATATCTCTCTCACTCATACACACAATTTTGTTTTCACCCTCCCTATCTCTATATTTATCTCTCCCCCTCTCTCCATCTCTCTCCCTCTCTCTCTATTACTTGTCTCTATCATCTCCTTTATTTCTTAATCTTTCCCCCTCTATCTCTATCTTGCTATCTCCCTGTTTTTATCCATATCTCTCCCTATCACTCCCTTATTCTATATCTCTCTAGTTCTCCCTCCTCTCTCTATTTCTCTCCCCATCTCTTACTCACTTCCTCCCTATCCTTCTATCTATCTATTTATCTTTACCTCTCTCCCTTTCTCATCCCATAGATCTCTCTCTTTCTCTTCTCATATATCTCTATCTCCCCCTCTCTTTGTCTCTATTTGTTTACCTCTACTTCTCTCTATTTCTCTCTCTACCCCCTCTCTATATCTCCCTATATCTCTATTTTCTATCACTCTATCTCACCATCTATGTCTCTCTATCTCTCCCCCTCTCCCTCTATATCTCTCTATCTCTCCCTCTCCCTCTCTATTTCTCTTTATTTGTCTCCTTCCTCTCTCACTCTATCTTCCTTTCTCCCCCTCTATCTCTAGACATGTATCCCTCCTCTCTATCCATCAGTATCTCTCCCTCTCTCTCTCCCCCTTTCCCTCTCCCTAGACCTCTATATCTATATCTCTTTATCTCTCTCTCTCTCTCTCCATATTTATTCTTCCATCTCTCCCTATATATCTATCTCATTATCTTTCTATCTCTGTCTACTTCTATATCTCTTCCTCTCTACTTCTCTCTCTATATGGATTCATATCTCTATATTTATCTTTCTATCTCTCTCTCTCTTATTCTCTTCCTCTCTCTCTCTCTCTCCATATTTACATATGTATCTCTTTAATTTCTATCTATCCCTCTCCCCTCTCTCTCTTTATCTGTTCCTCTCCTCTCCATATCCATCTTCTTTTCCATATCCATATCCATCTCCATATCTATCTCTATCTTCCTCTCTATCTCTATCTCCTTACACCCTCTCTCTCACACTCTTCCCCCTTTCTATCTCTCTCCTCTTTCTATCCCTATCTCTCCCTCCCTCTCTCTCTCTCTCTCTCTCTCTCTCTCTCTCTCTCTCTCTCTCTCTCTCTATTGCAAATATAACACGAATCTCTTGGTAATGAAGCCTGATTATCTTCTCAATTTAAAGGTTTTGTTTCAATCATGTTTGGATCCCTGTAAGTGGATACAATTTTTATTTGAAGCTATGACTTCTTAATTGAGACCTTTTTTGCACAAAAGACATCATTTTCAAAATGACCAACTAATTGACCTCACGTACTATGCAAATGTATACAAAATTAGACCAATTTTTTTTCTAATTAACCTTCCACACTTTTCGATGCATACCCATTGCACACCTCGATGTAAATTATACTACTTATTTAAAAAAATATATATCTAAGAATTTGGCCAACTTAGTTGACCAATTAAAAGTTATTATCAATATATTGATGTCTTCTATCTTAAACAATAAACTATTGTAAAATAGTCCTATAGATTTAATCATAGATAATTATCAAAATAAAAGTAAGAGATAAAATTTAATGAGTTTTTATAGTGCATAGTTCTTAATGAAATATCCAAAAATTAGGCTAATTGAATCAACCAATTAAAATTTATATCAAATCATTAATGTCCTCTATTTCAAAATAATGAATTTCTAAAGTGAAAAAATTGTAATTTTATACAAATTTTAAGTCAATGTTACATATAGTAACCATTGAGGTAATAATCTCATTTACATGTCTTTATTATAAAAAATTTAATAATATCAACTTAAAGTTTTCATATTTCAAACCCATTCACAATGGGTTTAATATATAGAATATACTGCATAGCAAGCCACCTCCATGAAGTTCATCTTTAAAATAAAATTCAAATCTACACATAAAAGAGACTTTAAGCCTCACATGACCAAGGATATCTCACTTCCAACTGTAATACTTTCAATAAAGTCCAATCTTGAGCTACAAGGCTCCCAAGAAACCAGTTTGCACAAAACAGAACACATGCAATCATCACAAATCAACAACTATTCAAATGGACAACACACACAAATGGATCTTCACAAGAATCATAATCAACAGGGAGTCAAGGGGACTCACTAAATTCTTTAGGAAATAATCAAAATAGAACCACAATCTCCATTTCTTCCTAAAATAAAAAGTTTAAGAACTCTCTAAAACCACACAATACTCCATCCAAATCATATAACCCCAACAACACACTCACAATTTATTTTTATTTTCTCCCACAACCCATAAAAAATTACAAAGGAACTCATGCCAAATCTCCTTCAAATAACATAATCCCAAAAACACAAATAACTTATAATATTTTAATTTCTTCTCTAGAACTCAATTAACATATACGAAGGAACTCATGGCAAAACATATCCCAATAATATAATTTCCTAGAGAGAGTCCAAACCTCTCTCAACCCAAACACATGATTGGTTTCTAAACCAAATGAGAAGATCCACACCCAACACAACCTCATTACCCAAAATGATCAATACACAAAGTAGCAACACACAAAGAGGTTTTCAACACAAAAAAATAAGTGGATTCATAGAAAAATCAACACTCATATTTTTTTCATACTAACCACAGACAACACTACCACAATCTAAAAATTGGATCCTCAAATGCGCTAAATCTAATTGAATAACAAAGTCACACAAGCAATGAAACGTATTACATTAGAGATTTGAATCATAAAACTAATCTAATTGCAAACAAAACAAATCCTCCAAAATCGTTCCATTATTCTCTATTCTCAAGGATCCTCTAAATCATTAGTGCTCTCAGATTTGTATATTGCACTATGACTGTTTGGATGACAACCTAAGAAATGAGATGTTGTAGAATGCAAGAATCTAAGTTCCTATATGATTTAATAAGTTGTATGATAATGCTATGATTCCATGATATTAAATGCTACAAATGATAATGGTGATATGACAAATGGATATGATGCTAAAGACTATGATGCAAGTGTTGTATAAAAACTAAGATGACAAATACAATGCAGCTATGAAACTAAGCCATGAATCTAAACTAAAAATGATTCTACAATGCAAATTGCTAAATACTAAAATGCTCCAATGTGATTTCTATATAGTAAGTTTATTCAAATATGGGATTACAAATGTTGTAGAATGGGCTTGTATTTATAGGATTTCCAAAGAATCTTGTGATGTGGTAGCAACCAATGGTCAATATTTCAGCATGAGAGATGAACGATGGAGATGGAAGAAGTTAGAGAGAATTATGGAGGATGTTCCCTTGACTGTGAACACCATGCCAAGTGTATGAGGGAATAAAATGTGTGAAAGAGCCAAGTGCCCAAAGTTTATTTTGGAATTGGTTGAGGATGATTCCCATTTAAATATTAAACATATTTAAATTCATGTGACACTTGATGATGTGGCAAGAGGAAAACTTGTAGACACGTGACTAAATTCAAATTGGGAATTTAAATTTAGTGAAAATATTATTAATTAAATAAAACAAACTATTGACATTTGTTTATTTAATTAAATTTAGAAAAATGCGATTTAAGATGGTAGAATCAGAAGGTATGAACTATATAAATAAATTTAGCATTTATTTATAAGTAGATGAATTAAAGGGGTTCATTAATTAAATAACTTGTATTTAATTAATTAATTGTCTTGACCGATTTTAGGTGTATACATTTTGCCCCTCTTTGAAGTAATGTGTTTACACGTTGCTTCAAAGAAAAAAATGCTAGTGATGCTGACAATTTTTTTTTTTGATGTCCTAGATGCTAATTTTCGAGAGATAATGGATATATACCCCCTTGGGAGATAAATCGATGAATTTTTGAATTTTTAGGATTTTTTAATTTTTTTTTGAATTTTTGATGATTTCAAAATTTTATGACGCATAAATGATTTATCTCCCGATAAATGATGTTTAAGCCACCAGGTGATGAAAGGATTAATTAAAGCCCATTTGAAAATAAAATAAATTAACCCCAATAAAATCCCACTAATCACCCTTTGAAAGGTTAAAACAATGTGATTAAAAGTTCATTTATGCATTTGCAATTTGAAAGTTAAGAGTGATTGAGCAATTTGAGAAAATTTGGCAAGATAGTGATCCCCTACCACACACACCGATTTGAGCACATCAGATGTTACAACCACCCAGAAGTGTATGGACCTCCGGTATGTACCCCGAAAAACTCCCTCGTGTTTTTTGAATCTCATTTTTCGCACCTTTTTTCATGTCTAAATTTGGCTTTTAAAGTTTTAGCACATTCAATCGCCAATGTAGTGCATTGATAGACTGTTCTAGCACATCTGATAGATTAGCGCATAGGGTTAGTCTTGTAGCACATAGATGGAGGGATTTAGAGCATGTGGATTTTTAGCGCGTAGATGAAATAGTTTAGCACATTAGGTGAATGATGTAGTGCATAGGTGAATTTAATTAGCACATACAGAGGTTTCTGTAGCACATTTGAGTATTTAGAGCATTTTAGTATTTAGCAATTTACATTGTAGAATAATTTTTAGTTTAGATTCATGGCTTAGTTTCATAGCTGCATTGTATTTGTCATCTTAGTTTTTATACAACACTTGCATCATAGTCTTTAGCATCATATCCATTTGTCATATCACCATTATCATTTGCAACATTTAATATCATGGAATCATAGCATTATCATACAACTTATTAAATCATGTAGGAACTTAGATTCTTGCATTCTACAACATCTCATTTCTTAGGTTGTCATCCAAACAGTCATAGTGCAATATACAAATCTGAGAGCACTAATGATTTAGAGGATCCTTGAGAATAGAGAACAATGGAACGATTTTGGAGGATTTTCTTTGTTTGCAATTAGATTAGTTTTATGATTCAAATCTCTAATGTAATATGTTTCATTGCTTGTGTGACTTTGTTATTCATTTACACATTTTACCTCACACATAAAGCTTACCTCTATGCTTCATTTAGGTGAATCCTTGATCCCAATTCTTCTAAATGTAATATTCTTTTATCTTTCAAACTCTTCCTCCAATATTCCCTCTTCCAAAACCCTTGTTTCTCAAAATAGAAAATTCTAACAATAAAAGGCCAAAAATTTCCCAAAAAAAAGCTTCTAAAGGATAATACATAAATAAAAAATAGAACTAGGTCTAGGTTTTCACTTTCATTTCAAAATTATGCTTTTGTCTCTCAAAAAAATCATCTCTAATCTTCCAAGGTACTTTTCAAGCCTCTAGATAGTTTCAAAATATTTTTTAAACATTTAACCATGAGCTTGACCCCAAAATCTCCCTCTTAAGTTCAAATCCAAATTTGGCATATAAGGAAATTCAACCACATCCCCCACTAGATAATAATAATAAAAAACTAGTAACACAATCACACTCACTATACTTCTGCACAAGAACTTAATCCTCTTAGGATAAGGCCTAGATACATTGGGGAAACAAAACAGTGGTTTCATGGGGAACCTCCATGATTTTTCTATTGGTCATTGAATTTAATCCACACACTTGCACACAAACATTAACATATTTTAGATAATAGTTGTTCAAACAACATTCATGATTAAATTAATATATACATCATCAATATTTCATAAATAGTAATATTGTCATAATTAAATGGAAATCAAATAACAAGTCTAATTTACCATATTAATACAAAATTACATAAACAAATAGCACTATAATCAATATATAATTTAAATTTACCATACATAATTATGTTCATTCTAAAATCAATCCATAGAGACAACTAATTATAATTTATACTCTTAAGTTTTTTTTATAATTTATATTTCTAGTTTAACAAATATGAATAACTTTATTATTAATCAACCATTTTATGTTCACAACAAATAATCAACTATTATTCTAAATATAATATCAATGTCTACATCATCTATAATTAAAAAATAGTAAAATTGTGCATCCATGAGTGTTTTACACAAAAAGATCCATTCAAATAAAATGAGAAGAGGACGCAAAATAGTGGACCTCACACTTTCACCCCTAAGATTAAAGGCTTCCTCTTGGAAGTGTTCAAATATTAGGTAGAATAACCCATCTTTTGGTTAGGGAATTTAGATCTTATTTCCATATTGAGAAATACTAAAATTACAAGTTTATCAATGAATAATCATTAGTATGGTGATTCCTTTCCTCTAGGATTGAACATACATCAATTTAAGAAGAGAAAAAGAATATCACTACATATATTACATTTATAGGATAAAAGTGCCAGAGTCTTACATAGTTCATAAATGATGCAAATAGAACAAGGTCATACCAATGTATACTAAAATCATAATAATTATTATGTTATTATTTATCTAATTGACTAGTTATCTATCCTTCCCTAGCTTTCATTATATATAGACTATTAGAATTTAAACCCCAAAGTAAAAACCATCATGTATGAATCAAGTCACCAAAATATTATTTCCTATCTTAACCATATCTATCTTCTCTAATATATTGCTTACGAAATTACATATAGAATAGATAATTACTTCACACTCTTTAAAACATGAGACTCATGTAAGGGTATTTATGAGGATGGAAAATGCCCAAATACATCTAAGTATATATTGATAAAGATTCAATTTTATAATATAAAAATTGGACAAATATCTTGTTAAATTCATGAAGTTTCTACAGCCCATGATAATATTATGAAAAGATTTGTGGATTAAAACTCTGTGTCAATTTTGACATCAACGTTTGGGATCATACTACATGATCCATCATCAGGATGCAATGTAGAAAGAGAGGATCATGGAGTATGATCCGAAACATTGATGTAAAAATTGACACACAGTTTTAATACATAAATCTTTTCATTATACAAATATCTTGTTACAAGAAGGCTACATGCAATCCAAAGATATCATATAACTAACTTTTGCATCATTGTTGCTAAAGTTAGCCGAATTCCCAATGCTACACTTGGGATTGTCTTCTCATTAGTGTTCGCGAATGGGAGAGACCTTTCACAGGAAATCTCTCCCAAGAGTGCCTTGCCCAAAACTTTATTGTAGAGTTTCCGAGCATTGTAGATTGCATTCGCATAGTATTGGGAGAGGAGGTCCTCGATTCAAGAGCTAGGAGATTTATTTTCCCATCTCAGGTGTTGTCCATCTTTATCTCAAATCTTCTCGATCTCTTGCAGTCTGCTGATTCAGTGATGCATAAAAATCTGAAGTGGTTAAAGAACATCTCTTGTCGACCAATACTCTCTTAAGGGGAATCCAACAGTATGATTTACATAAAGGCAAGGATTTTGTGGGTGGTATTTTCCCACGAAAATGCCTCAAACACAAGTGGGCATTTGTGCTTGTATACGACACTATCAAGCAAGCTTTGGAAAGGAATTCAGAAAGGGTTCTATTTGCTTCAATTCACCAAAGTTCGAGGGAAATGTGTGCTGAGATGGCATTGAAATTCAAGGAGAAATATTTTGCCATTTCATTCCTGCTTTCACATGTTAAACACCTGGACCTAGCTGTTGTTCCTTCTCCAGTATTAGTCCCAGTCGTGCAGATTGGCTCCTCACACGATGAGAACCAGGGAAAAAACTCAGTGGGCTTCTCTCGCATGGAAGAATGATCTTTGCTGCAATGCTCTTGGTCCATGGAAGAATATAAATCACTGTTATGGTATCTGGTATTTAAGGCTTATAAGGGTCAAAAATCTATTTTGTAAGGGTTGTCATGGTAACAAGTTACAACAATGTGACTGAGTGTTGTTTTGTTCATGGATACACTATTTTCGGAAAGAATGGCAACAAAGTAAATTCCAAGCCTTTAGCATGTGCCAACGTGTCAATCATTGGGAATACATCTTTGTAAAAGTCTTGTTGTGTTAGGGGAAAGGGGCCCATAATGGAGCAGGGTCCAATAGTGGGGATAGAAGTAGTCCTCAGTGGGCCCCGTAGTGGAGCATTTTAATATCCAATTGCAAAATACTTTTTATCCAATAAGTACGCAAAGTGACAAATCATGTGATGCCACATCAACGCACCAATAAAACATGACTTAGTGCACCACTATCGGTCTCACCTTTTTTTTGGGCCTTTTTGGATACCTCAACAAAAAGCATGCTGATGTGGCATCATATTTGATGATGTGGCCCTAAAACGAAGTATAGAAGCACATGAGTTGCCAAATAAATTGTTGTACAGAATTGGGAGTGATTTGAAATTTCCACATAAGATTTTGAGAAACGCAAAGTTAGGGTGCTCCACTATAGGCCCCTCTCCCCTAGTCATTGGGCATATATCTATGTTACTACTAAAATATTATATCAATATTAGGCTATTTGTCTTTTGCTTAAAAAAAGAATAAGGTGAAAACTTTATAACCTAGTAACAATACTATCTTGCAACTAAAGAGTCAACACTAGAGTACTCATGGTACTGAACACGTCTCATCTCTCTAAAATGAATGATACCACACATACCCTAGTACTATGAAGAAAGAAGAGGGTGTGCATTCATGAATTCTAATGACAATAATTAGGATCAATGCCCTATACTAGTCCATTAGTAGACCTTAATGTTTAAAGGAATTTCCAAGCCACCTACCCCCTCATACAACCTACTAGTGGTCCCTAACAATAATAATAAAGAAAAGGTCTAAAAAATAGCAATTCTTAAAATGATAATATATTAAATAAAATCTAAAATGAAATCTCATAAAGATAGTAAAATTCAAGTGTGGCCACCAATGAAAAATTTCAAATTTAGTTAAAATTATAATTCAACGAGTCCTTGAGACAAGCCCAAACATGTCAAAATTAATTGACTAAGTAGCCCAAAGTAATACAAATTATATACTATTGGTTAACTGTTAGTGACCCAAATTTGCACCCCTTTGCCAAGTTGTGAAAGAACTCAACAAATTTGGACTAACATAGGACTACTTTCAGGTTGTTGGTATCATATTGTGAAAGCAGACCTCCAGATTATGGGTTGGCTCCCCTTTTGATGGTGTCACCTAAACTATTCCTTACTGGGAAAAGGGGAGAAAGAAACATGAAAATAAACTAAACCCCTATGGTGATGCACCTAATGCGTTTTCCTCAAACTTACACAGCTGCTTTTACACACATGAATGGTCAACAACTTAATAGTGGCTTACACAACTCAAAACTTCATATGTCTTTGCATCAGTGTTTCATAACTAGGCTAAAAATGTCAAGGACAACATCTAGAAGGAAGTAAAATATATCTTCACAACTTAGACTCTTTCTTGAACTAACTCAACACATGTTATGACCTGCAAGTTCATATTAACTGCATAAAGGAAAAGAAAACATGACAAAATCAAAGGGAAAACAGTTCTACCATAAGATTTCATTAACCATTTCTAAAGCTTTCACAATAAAACAACATAATGAGAAGGTAAAATAGATTAACTTACTGATCAAAAGGCATTACACTGCTGCATAAGTCTGCAAATCTGAGTTACAAGGTTGTCCCCTGCTTGAAAATAGCTCCAAAGTAAGCTACAATGCTTGCAGAAAGAAAGAAAAGAATTGCCCCAAAACTTCAAGTTTGAAGATACTTAAGCCATTTTGAAACAACTGCCCACACAAGTCCTTCTAGAAACCCTAGCCGGATACAACATAAAGGCCAAAAAAGAACCTTCCAAAACTCCTCCAAAATGCCTCCAAAATGGTGAAAAGTCAAGCTCAAACCCAAGTCATGCCAAAAGTGTGACAAAACTGCCTCCAAAATGGTCCCATTTCCTCCAAAACAGTCAAACAGAACCCTCATGCCTTTCACATGTTGGTCAAGCATCTCCAAATACTTCACATGCCTCCAAACTGTTCTAACTCATACTTTTTGTGTTTGCAAAGCACAAGATTCAACAACACCTTATGACTTATACAATTCAACACATGCTTCTCTCAATTTTGCATTTAAAAAAAAACAACATTTAATTAAATGGCTTATAATTACACCATTTAACTAAATGCTTTACATTTGAAATTAAAATGCAAAAGGAAAAAGCTCAAATATATCCCCCTTTGACCATTCTTTGAAAACACATGCTTTTATATTTTGCATTAAAAAATAACATTTTGACTAAGTGATGTATAATTATATCACTTAATCAAACTGTCTTACATTTGACTTGATGCAAAATATACATTAGCACATTTGTGCTTGAAGCAAAGCAAAACAAAAAAAATGCATAAGGTTGGAGACCTAGACTATGAAGGGAAAATAAAAGTTCATTAGAAAATGAACCCACCATGGGGATACATTAATCTCACCTCAATTTTGTAGAAGAAAAAGGAAAAAAATGCCTTCACTAACCAGCCCAAACTTTAGGGTTTGAAACCCTAACAACAAAGCGACCAAAAAAACTTGTTAAGGCATTTCATTTTTTCTTTCGAGCCTCTGGAGAAACTCATGGGCCGACATAGGGTTTTGACAGTGCCGCCAAGGTATCTTTGATGGAGTTTTCTGGAAAAAACGGAGGCTGGTCCATACAAAACTCATGCCAAAAGCAACACCGAGCTTGGGTAAGTCTCTGTTTGCACAAATTTTGTGCTCTTTTTCCATTTTTCTGTGAAAATAAGCTCAATTCGAGCCCTATTGCAATTGGAGTAAGCTAAAAATCTTTCATTTTAATGAGCTTCTACATTTTCCCTTTTCATTTTCTGAGGATACAAGCTTATTTCAAGCTCAGATGTTGAATCATGATGAACATTTTGTTGCTTCCTGAGGGAAGAAATAATGAAACTATGTGTTCTTTCCATTATAGGCCACGACCTCTCTATTTCATATTCTTCCTTTTTATTTTTGTATTTTATGTGATAAAAAATGTGCAAAATTATAATATGAATGACATTTCATGAGATTTATTAGTTGAAACAAAGCTATCTCTGTCAATTGTTATATAATAAAATGCTGCCTTGTGAACAAAGATGGTTTGTAAAATGATTCAATGCCATTGCAACGGGTGAGGTTTCATGCTCTTGAGATAAAATGCTTTCATTTACTGTTTTGGGTTTTCCTTCTCTTGTTTTCTGAAAATGGCCATGCTTGGCCTCTTGTTTCTTTCCATTTTCTGTATTTTTGGTTTCACTTATACTAAACCTTCAAAATTTGTAAATTTCTTGGCTCTAATGAAACCGTGGTAGCCAAATGCTTGATAGTCATTCTGTAAAAAACATAGAGGCATGGCCGCGACACCTACATCTGCAGGTGTTTGGTTCTTCTCTCTAGGTTCTTCAAAACCTATCTTTGTTGTGAGGATATCTCTGCACTTTGTGCCCTGTGTACTCAACTATATTTTATTTTTCACCTATTCGACCTGCATTTATGATCACAATCATATAAGATTTAGCATACATCTCTGTAATCATAAACCACAGCTAAAGGTTCCATCTCATGGTCATTATTAATAGCCTTTTATCACAATCCTAAGACTGAAACCAAATGATTTGAGTCTGTCATCATTTGACTACCCATGTTTTGCACTCTTCCCATTTGTCACATGAAAAACTATTGCAGCATATTTGGCCTTTTAGTGATGTAGTTATGTTCCTGTAGATATCATATGAGCTTCTTTATGTTGAAAAGCCTCCATTAGAACATTGATGATTGCACATTATCCTAGCTTTGCTAATCGCATTGCTCACTACTTATACACTTGAAGGTTCTCTTAGCACAAACAACGTGGAACAATTATTTATCTTGTTGACAACAATACATCCCTAGTGCATATATTTCATTGCTGAATGATGATTGACAATGCATTTCAATCACTCATTTGCCACAATGTGCATTGCTCTTTGGGATGGGAAATACAACATGCCTTAATTGACAGATGATACCATTATTCATGTCACTCTTATGATTTGATGGATATTCCATTTCTTCTTGACTCCTATAGTGTTGGCATATTTCTGATCATCATGAAGTTCATTCCTGCCTTAAGATATCTCTTTATGCATTACATTAGGACTTTCATAGTTGAGGATCATTGCTTTCTTCTAGCATACCAATAGACTGTTTGATAATTGTTTTTACTAGATTCTCATGCAACTCTGCCATTTTATAGGTTTTGTAACATGGAACCATTGCCATATAGAAGTAAGCTCCTCTAAGAAACCATGCCTTACCTCTTGTCATCATGAGGATTCCTTTATAGAAGCATCACTGGCTCCATGAAAATCACATACTCTTCCATTTTATAAATGCTTGTATATTTCACCAGTTGTCCTCATTAATATGACTGTACTCTTTGTTGAAACTATCACAAATCTGTCCTTCATTCCATGGCGACTCTTGCATAGAAATTCATAGAAATTCAAAAAAATGACCATACCTTTATATGGTTTCTCTTCACACTTTCATGGTTGTACTATGATATGCTACTTTGATTGATGTAAGATCAAGATTGAACTTGAATAATACTTCCTTTGCTTAACTCATTCATTGTCAAATCGCCATGTTGTTGCTTGCTCTTTCGCAGGCCTATCATACTATTGACTCCATCACTGTATGACTGTGCTACTATGAAGATACTGACCTGCAAATAAGAAATGTTTGTAAAATGATTCAATGCCATTGCACAGTACGGGTATGAGTCAAGGACTCTTTCATTTTCTCATTTCCTTCATTTTTTTAATATGCTCTTTGATGATTGTCCTCCTCCACTAGAGATCATTGTCCCTTTACTTTATCTTTGAATGCATTAGTTCTTGCCATACAAAATTGTCATTTGTTCATTGATTCTTGTTGTCTCGTAGCACAAACGACCGTACCTGTGCCTCTATTGAGTGAATTATATTTATTGTTCAATGTGAACAATACATTGCTCTGCCCCTTTGTAATATGCATTCCACCCATTGTGATGATCATGCTGCCCTGTATGCTTCTTTCACTATTGTTGTCCCTCTATGAGATGTATCATGACTTGTTGTCCTTTATGAGGTGTAGCATGAGATTATGACTATATTTCGAGGAAGCTTACCTCCTTGTTCCTTCTTGTTGTTCCATATGACTCATGATGGTTTCAGGCATGACTTGATATCTCCTTCATAATTTAATAGATGCATAATTGAACTTGATGCATAGCAGAAATCATTTACTTCTTTAATAAAATGGATCTTGGACCCACTTAAGAAGATTGAAAGACATATCCAACAAAATACACCTTCCTTTTGAGATGATGGTAGCCTGTTGATTGATTCATTGTGAAAAGATGAAGTGTGACATTTCTTAACAGTTTGCATTATGTGTTGCATCTTTTGAATCTGATAATGAAAGTTGATCAACTAGTGTGATTCCATATTGATTTAATGCATCAAAAATATGTTTATCATTGATTTGATCAAGTCGCTCAATTTCCTATCCCTCTTAAGACATCAGAGGGCAGCATGTTGGGCTCTACCCTCGTGGGAGCCACATTTTACTCCACATGTTGTAATTAGTTGAATCAAAATAGTAACAAGACTTGTCCTAAATCTGCACAAGGAACAAACCAGCTAGATAAACAAAGCATATCATAGGTATGTTTGATTACTCCTTTTCTTGTTTTCCTGTACACTTATGGTATGCTGCTATTTTAATGCTTATGGACATCAGATTACACGTTTATGGATGTTTTGCATATATTTTGATCATGGACCTTTCATTGCTCTAACAACACTGTTTTTTTAGATGTAGGAAACCTAGGAGCAACGAGGAGGGCGTCAAACGGAAGCAGGGCAATGAGAAGGATCGAGATGATGCTGGACCAAGCCAATAGGATTCATCATTCCACCAGGCAATGATGGGTTCCTTTTCATTTTATGTGCAATTTCTTTTCTGTTATCTGTAGGTATATAGTCTTTTCTTTATAAGCATTAGAATAGCTAGTCCCTTGGCTTGTGAGGGACATTATACGTTCATGATTATCAATAAAGATTACATTTGCAATACATGTTGGTTCTCTCTCTTATTTGGTATGTAATTGCAAAACTAGAATAAATGCAATCTGTTTTGACAATCTCCTTCATGCACATTAATGAACTTAGCAGAACATGATGTATCTTTTAATTTTTAAATGAAAACACAAAAGAATAAACAATAAGTTACCTGATTTCAGCTGGAAGCCAAAATCAGGTAACATAACAATTTGAGGATTCAAAATAAATAAATTAATAAATAAGTAATTTAAATAATTACATAAGTCAAAAATATCATAAAGAAGATTGTACAATAAGAATGACAATGTGGATTTCACGAGCCACCTAAGGGGAGTAGGGACCGTATGGTGGATTCAATTTTATTAATTATCCTAGAATTAAATCTTGCATCAAACAACCCTATTTCCTTCACGACTCAAGGCATGCAATACAACCTTTGCAAAGAAATTTAGTACTAGAAGTATCACATATGTAAGAACATCTATATGTTCCTAGAGAAAATATAGTATACCTCAAGTTCCCACAAGATTAAAACCTATTATCATTTGGAAACACAAGTCATTATTGTATTGAAATGTAATGAATCATGGGGAGTAGTTTCCCAACACTTATATCTAATAAATATGTTAGACATGTGAAAAACATGTAACTTAGTGATATAAATAAATTGATACATTAGGGTCCACCCTCAACCAAAGAAAACATAAAAAAATATATTAGGTTTTATCTAAGCACCAACAAGTGTGGTTATACATGAGGGAAATTCAATCGAGGCAATCTTCATGGATTATTGTAACATCTCCAATGAGATTTTTTTTTTGTTCTCAAACCCTATTTATGCTAGTGCCTTCAACCTAATGGGATAAAAGATATTAGATAAACACAAAACACTACAACATAAAGGTAGTGAAAGTGAAATATAATTTTTTTCAAGAAGTTCAACAATCCTATACCTAATCTATGTTTTATACACATTGGCATTAAATATAGTTATCTCCTCACAATAATCCTAAAATGGTGTTGAATACCTTTTTTAATGACTTTAGATACAATAACATAATGCACAAGTGTCCACTTGGTTTATGAGTAATTTCCACAAGCTTTATCAGTTTATGCTTCATAAATATTTACACATAAATTCTATTTATTTAAATTAATCTCATACATTAACACATTGGTTCATAATTAAATCTTACACTTGAAACTAAACTAAATATAGTTTCTTATACACATCCAATTAAAATAAGGATGCAATACATTAATTGTTTACCCTACTAGATTACTACTTTAATTATTGCATGCAAGAATCTAATCCTTCATAAAATATTTCTATATTGTTGTTTCTAATTCATTTCATAGTCATATACATAGAAGATCAACCACTTATTTTCTATTAATTCAACTACAATTCAACCCTATTTCCTTTGACAATCGATCAATAATGAGATTATTTCTTACATTTTATCCTTATTTTTTCCCCTTTTTCTCATTTCTATAATAACTAATTTTATAATCAATCAATTTATGATTTATGTTCAAATGCAATTTTTAATCCTTATCTGATAACCAAAGATTCAATTTTCAAGAGTGATCAAGCATTCATGATAAAGAACCAAACTTAACATAATAAATAAAAAGATAAAGGTGCATAGATGATAAATGACAATATAATAACTAGGTATCCAACATAGTATATTATTCTACATATGCAAATAAAATGTAGCATATATGTAACCTACATCATTATTTTCTAATGTCTAGATGAAAAATTTATCTCACATTTAACTCTTCATTTCTAACTAGAGCATACAAATTCATCAACAATCACGTGCCGCTCAAAAATATTTCAAGTTTTGCATAATTTCAAGTTAACATGGCTAAGTAAAGAATCATCAAGTCAAAGAGTTTATAGTTCAAGTTTGTTGAGGATCAAAGTGTTTAAGAGGAAAATGGAATGTTTGTGGTTGAAATTTCATGTGCAGATAAGATATAACATATTCTTGGGAAGCTGATTAGTTTGGGGAGAATGCGAATAATTTTTAACCATTCGACTTCTTCAACCATGCAAATAAATTTTACACATCAATAAAAAATGTCATCAACATTAGAAGAATTATCATAGTGGTACATGTAATTAGTAACTCACAAGGGAAAAATGTACTAAAGCACTATTTGAGGTACAAGAAAATGGTAAAACGACTCAAATTTTTGTGGAGGTCAAGATACAATAGGTGAAGGGTTGGGTCTAGAAACATGATATAAGATATACTTACTACTAACAAGATTAATTTATTTATTCCATTAAGAGATTTGTTCAAATTCATATAGTCATTACACAAGATTCATATATATACAAGTACATCATTTTTATCTTCAAAG
>VDFB02276722.1:0-37415 GCA_007258455.2 Sequoia sempervirens
TGTTATGTTTGCGTCATTCTTTAAGGTTACGTGGCGGGGCATTACATATGGTTTACTAGTTGCAAGTAGGGGGAGTGGCTCTCCATTGGGGCCAAGACCCAAAGTGGTGCCCAAGATAACCCATGGAGGGTTTCTTAATCCAATTCTAACCTTAATAATGAATTAGGGGGATGGGTAGAATTCACATTAATCAAGGTAATGTATGTCTCACTCATGGCTCAAGTGCTCGTTTAGGCTTGAAATGAGATGGGAAGGCCCAAAATGGAAAGATCAACTGCCTTGTCCTCATAAAAGGTACATTGATTTTGCATGATTTTGTATGGGGGACGGGAATCAAGAGAGGCTACCAGGATAACCCAGGATGGAGGTCGGGAGCCTTGGAAGATCCACTAAGGATAATCCATATCAAGCTATGTGATGACACTCCTCCCTATTGCAGTCTAGCATTCCTTGGTTGTATTTCCTCTTCTATTGTGTGAGTGCCTCTGGAAGTGAAGTAAGTGTTGTAGTGATGTTTGTGTTGTGAGCAGTGTTGTGTTGGAGTCCATGTATAGTCCTTGTTGGTGTTACTTATTACTTTCTTGACTATCTATTGGATGCGGGACCTTGTGTTATCTCCTAGCACGGGGGGTGGACCTCAGGGTTCCACATGGTTGGGAGGTTGGTGCTTTTTCCTCTATTGGGTGTTCTTGTTTCTTGTTCCTGTGTGTGTAGATTATCCTTTGTGCGATAGACACCAGTTTCCTGATCCAATTGTGAAGGAATCCTTTCATGTATTGGTATATTGGATTGTATATCAATTGTATCATTTAATGTAATCTAATGTACTCTTCCCACATGTATTAAGGGAATCATTGATGTAATCATTATAAAGATGTAACTATTATTATTGATGAATTCTTCTTTTATGAGTATTGTAAGTAATGCATTCTTCATGTGATAACTTTGGTTAGAAAATAATGTTGACTATCAATTGGCATGTTATGGAAATAATTAATGTAAAATCATTTTGTAGACACTCTAAAATGACCTAGGCCCTGCAAGCTTCATTTTTACCACTTTCGGGTCTCTAGCATAATTAAGACATTTTAATTATGTCCTTGGTCCACATTCACTATCGATTAAATAATTCATAATTATTTAATTAATTCATGTCCTTTGATTCCTTATGATTATTAAATAAATAAATTTTATTTATTTATTAAATACGTCATTAACTATCTAAGTCTTTCTTTAATTAAATAAATTTCTTAATTTATTTAATTCCCCCTTGTGCATTTAATTCTTATTGATTATTAAATAAATGAATTATATTTATTTATTTAATAATGTCAATGTTGTTCACTAAATAAACTCGAATAATTTATTTAATTAATTGGTCTTATCTCTAAATTAAATAATTAAATTTAATTATTTAATTGCTAATTTCATATTCTTCTCATTTTAAATAAATTAAATTATTTAAAATGTCATGTCAATCCTAACTGTCAGTCCTTTTTGATAAATAATCTGAAAAAGATTATTTATTATCTCTCGAAATCCATAATTTGAATTATTTTAATTCAAATTAGTAATTAATCTTCCAAAAATCAAGTAATCGGGCAGAGTCTTGTTTCCAAATCTGATCTTCAGTCCATATCTTATCTCTTTGATTTTTCGAATCTTGCAAATCAGGCAATCTTATCTTCTTGATTTTTCGAAAAATCTTCATTTTCTAATTAATTTGTCTCATTTATTCTCCACCGTCGATCTGATTTTATTTTGACCGTTCGATTAAAGATTTTGCCCTAACCCTAATTAGGGATTCTCATATTTAATCTGGACCTCTCATTCTAGGTTTTTCTTAGAATTCAATCTCGTCCGTCCACTCAAAATTGTGTTTTCTATAAAAGACAATTTTGCTCATAATTTTGGGATCTTGGACAATTTCATTTTTTAATATAGGCATTTATAGTCATTTGGCATTAGTAGTCATTATTTTTATTTTATCATGGGCATATACATAGGCACAATTTTATCAAATCCTTCAAAACTTGCATAGGACAATGGCATAGTCAAATTGCTCACACACTCAATCTGAGGGCACTAATCATACACTGCAAGCTACGAGGTGATATGGAGGTGATTCATGGAAGCTTCGCGAATCTGGTATAATCGTTTCGTTCTTGTTTAGTTTTCATTGTGCTTCATATCTCTTTGGGTTTATTTCATATGCTTTCAATTTATTGAATCTAACCTAAATTAAATCCTTAGTTACATTGGTGAACCCGACACTTTGGACAGAAATTTGTGTTTTCTTGTTTGTTTTCACTGTTTTGCAGGTTACAGCCAAGACGTCATACGAAATCCCGTCACTTTCATTTGAGCACAGAAAAATGGGCGAATAAAATATCTTCAAACGTTTTCTGGGTTTTATAGATCTTGGTCTCAGCTTTCCAGAACTGTAAACGGTTTGAAATTTTATTAAGATTTGAGAAAGTTATGCCTATTTTACTGTTCGCTGTCTTTTTAATTTAGCTTTTAAAACACGCGTTTTCTTTTGCATATAACATTTTTTTTGTGCAGAATCGTGGAAAATCCTTTCTGGGTTTTGAAGGTTGGATTTTTAGCTTTCCATGGATATCTACCAGTTAAAATTTTGTTAAGTTTTGAGCAAGTTATCGCCGTTTTAAGTTGCTGCTGTCAATAAAGGTTTATTTTTTATTTTTTTTGTTACTAATCAAGATTGGCAGCTTGTTGGCGGTTACTATTCGTGGGTTGAAGACAAACACTAAACTACTAACGGATTGTCTTGTAGGTTCGATTGTCAAAGGCCAAACAACAAAACAATGTGTTTGCATTTTTAGTAGTGTAACTCACATTTTATTTGGTGCAATTAAAACGAACCTATGCTTTCTTTGTTTGATTGTGTTTGAACAAATGGTAGGTGATTATGCTCTCACCTTGTGAAAACTCGGTGATCAGAAAACCAGACCCATTTTATCTGTTTTTACCCTTCACGATTCGGTATATCGGAGTATCCTCTCCCCTTGCGCATTCGTGCATCCTGGGTGTAAGAGAAACGGTTACTGACTCTAGAACTTGGGCCTGTTCTGGTGGGAAAAAGTACTCACCCCAGGACGACTCAAACCGGTAGCACCCTGACACCGAGGGACTTTCAGCTGGTATATAAAAGTGGGTTCTTGGGGAAAGCCCAAGAATCACGAGCGTGGTTCCGACGAGATGGATCCGAAAGGGGACTCTCGCCGCATGGATCTCGCCCCACGAACGGAATGCCCGAATTAAAAACCTCTTGTCTTAGTGTCCAACCATTCTTTGGCCATTGCTTGGTATAGTGCAGGGTACAGTATCATGCCCGAAGACACTCACTACTGATCCCCTTGAGTAGAGATAGCAATTCTTGGGATGTCACTACCCAAAGAATCTGAATTTGGTGTGCTCGAATGACGTTAATGAGCCGTGGAGGGGAGCCAATGCCACCAAAATTCTAAGCTATCCGCTCTCGAGAAGGAAAGGTGTTTATCACCAATCCGGGGTATATCGGTGGGCTATATCAAGTATACAAACCCGTGGCCTAGTGGCCTTTTTAGGATTGTGCTTATCTCATGTGTGTTTGGTTACCCCTTAAAACGCTGTGTTTGTCAAGTGCATTCTGGTTTTGTCACAGTTCAAACAAAACATTCATCAAAACAAGTCAAAACTTCCATCAAAACAACACGAAAATTAGGTTGAAACTAAACTGAGTCGCATCTGTCAAACCGCAAGTGATTTTCGGCGACGCAACTGATTTGTTAAAACGCATCTGAAACCTGAGGTCTTCAAATTGTCAACCATTCGTCAAACACTATCATCAAAAAGATTCTGTCAGAAACCAAACTTGATATTGCTCAAAGTCTTGTCTAAACTTGCATTAGTCACCATAGGTTGCATACCTCATTCCTTTTAGTTTAGTACATTCAACATTACGTTGTCCCTAGGTACATACTTGCATACTTAGGATTAGGAAAATCTTAAGCACACCTTTGCAAAAACATTGTTTTCGAAATTAGACCCTCTTGGACCAAGTTATCAAACCTCCTTTTAGTCATTGTCCTCTTTTGTGAGATTTCTTCCAACTCAAAAGTCTAGTTAGGAAGACTCACTAGTCATTTAGACCTTGTCAACTTGTCATTTCCAACAAAGTCCTTTAGCAGTCACAATCGAAAACAAAGTCCTAGCTTAGAAGTGCTTAGATAACCTTGTCTTATTTTGCATACACATTGCATACCTTATTCACAAAAATCCAAAAATAGTCATCATTTTAAGTCATCATTTTGAACCTAGGACTTCACATAGTGTCATATTTGCATTTAGTTGTCACTCCAATTTGAGCAAAATCAGTTCATGGTTGAAACCAGACTTCAAAAACAAAAGAGACAAATGGAAAACTTTAGGCAAGACCCCCCATTTACTGTCAACAATCCTCTGCATGAATCAAACTGGACCTTGCACGATCCATTTTTCAATTTAGACAATCAACCTCCAATAACACCGCAATCCACATCAAATAGTCCATTCGAACAATTTTTGCAAAAAGATGAGAATGGACAACTACTTCAGGAAAACATAGAGGCATTGACACAAGACCCCGAGGCCTGTCAACTTGCTGAAGCTATGGTCCGTCGGGACAGAGAAAGATTCTTAGCTATGCTCTTGAGTGAGGGAACCAAGTTACCACTAGGATTCGACACTAGCACGCTAAACTTGACACTTCATGACCCTAATGCCAATAACGCACATAACATGTCACATAGTGGTCAACTTTTAGGTACTACGAGCAACATTCCTCTCAACACCACAACGACAATACATACCACGTCCAACATCCCAAATATCTCCAATACAATAAACGCTACATCTATTGGGGGATCACAATCATCTACAACATCCACATCACTACCCCAATCAGATGGAACCACTCTTGGCTCCTCGACAACATGGGCAAATTATTCCAATCCTCTTTTCACCGCAACAGTAAATACAACGGGGGCATCATCAAGTCACCACAACCCCCCCTTGACAACTACATCTACTACCATGAACACAACTTCGACAAATCTGTTCAGTAGTAATTCACAACATCCTCGGGAGGAGCCACAGGACGTATCATTATCCAAGGACAACAACAAAATGTCAACACGACAACACAATCAAATGTCATTGCCTCCCAAGGCATAAATACAAACGTCCCCCTTGTACAAAACCAACAATTTACACAAGGTGGCCAAATAACTCAACCCATGACATCATTGACACACCATAACAGTCATGCTCACAACATCCCCCAAATAATGACACACATGGCTGGGGGACACATACCAACATATTCATCCAACATTCATACTCACCAACATGTACCAAATCATAACTTCCAATACCAACAACACACGTCATACATACCGCAACAATCCGTACCACCACAATATACCAACATTCACGCACACCAGACAGGAACACATGGTGTACCAGGCAACCCAACATACGGAAACGTAAACGACCCTACCATAGATGAACTCAAAGCAAGAATGAGAGATATGGAGAAAAATATGCAAAACATGTACATTTCAGGCAGGAAATCAGAAATATCATATGACCTAGATGTATACCCTTTTGACACGAACTTACGTATGCCCGCATTTCCACTAGGATATGTGTCACCCAACTTCACAAAATATAGAGGCAAGACAAATCTAATCGAACATGTTCGCGAATTCGCAACCAACTGTATGGATATCGCTTACGAACCAACATACTTGATGAGACTTTTTTCCAAAAGTTTGGCAGGTCAAGCCCTTGAATGGTTCTCAACTCAAAAAGATATCCAGACATGGGATGAGCTCAAACGAAAATTCATACACAATTACGCGTACAACATTGACATGGATACCTCTATTACTAGCTTGTGTAATCTCACACAAGAAGACTCAGGTGAGACATTTATTCCATTCTTTCAAAAATGGAGAAGCCTCACTAGTCGATGCCACATTGATATTCCTGAAAGGGAAAAAGTCGACATGTTCGTCCAAATACTTCTAGGACCACTAAAATTCACATTGCAAATACACTGTTGCACAAACTTCACAGAATTAGTGGAAAAGGGGGTCCAAATTGAGAAAGCCCTTATCGCAAAGGGAGAACTGAGATATGGTTCTAAAAACACGAACACCAACCCACCCGCTGACAAAAACAAATATTGGGTCAAGAATAAGCATGTTACAAATGACGGTGTTGTGGACGCCAAGACTGCAAGTCCTGTATTGGCCCTGAAAGGGGTCCAACAACAAAGCAGACCAACAATGGCATTGACACCTCCTCCCAATACTTTTTCAAACAATCAAAGTGGTCAAAACAGTCAAGGACAATATCACCAAATGAGACAATTTCCTAGGGGTCGCACATACACCAATTTAGGTGAACCTATTGAAGAAGTCCTTAAGAAATGCATCCAGCATGGGGTCATCAAACTTCCGGAAATCAAACCTTATGACCCCGGACAATTCAAACCAGCATGGTGGAATGACAAGGCAGTTTGCGAATACCATCGAGCCAAGGGGCATACAACGTCTAATTGCCGACAACTGAAAAACATCATACAAGACCTTATCGAAAATCGCACCATCGAAGTGGGTGGACCGCAATTCAACTCCAACTCAGACCATACTATCCACAAGAATCCACTGCAGGATCATGGTTCCCATAATGCTTCCACTTCGAGTTCACCAAACCAAGCTAACTACGCCCGAGCCAAGTACGATTACTCTGGTGGACCAATAATAAATAATGTCAGCACTGACGATGACTACATCAATACCATTACGGTCAAGAGAGCACCACAGTGTAATGCTACTACGCGAAGTGGCAAGGTCACTATAGCTGGTCCACCTCCCCCCAGACAAGCCAAGATCACTATACCGGGTCTGCCAATTAAACAACCACAACCTGCTAAACAGCCAAAACCTGTCTCAACCCCACAACAGTGGAAACCCAAGAGTCAGTTCAACCTCATTGACCAATTAGGAAAGACTCCTGCGCAAATATCTATCCTTGAGCTGCTTCGTATCTCTCCTGTGCACAAAGAAATCCTGGATAAAACTCTCCTAGAGTCGTCGGTCCCTAAGGACATAGATGTCAATCAGTTTGAAACTATGGTGGGATATCTCACCACGCCGCACCATGTCACCTTCTCTGACCAAGATTACTCATCACATAAAACCAACCACAACGACGCATTACACATAGAAACTTTCATCCACAAGCACAAAGTTAGACGGGTTTTAGTAGATGGCAGAGCAGGGTTGAATATATGCTCCCTCAAATTGGTTAAGGCTCTTGGGTTCTTTGATGCATGCGTAGATCCAACAAAAAGCATAGTGATCAAAGCATATGATGACGAGGAACGCTCTTCACGGGGTGTTATCTCTCTCCCTATCAGAGTGGGACCGGTCATTGTAGACACAAACTGCCAGGTCCTAGATTTGGAACTACCATATAACATCTTACTTGGCTGTCCATGGATCCACGCATTAAAAGCTGTTCCATCAACATACCACCAATGCCTCAAGTTTCCTTTCGATGGCACAGAAGTAACCATATACGGAGACCCCGACCCTTTCCAATATTGTACCAACTTAAGGGGCATCTCCGAAAACTGAATACCTATTAATCGAGAAGCACCTGGCTCCTCATCGTCCAAATACATCGACCCCTCCAAGCTCATGTCATCTTCCACATCCACTCCATCCACGTCTTCCGCTGTACCACCACCTTCCACCAACCCTAAGACTGAATCAATTGTCAAAATCTAGGACCTCGGCTACGGAGAATTTAAACTAAATACAGCATACAGCATAACTACGATACCCACTCCTCCAAAGATATATGGTCGGCCATGTTTCAGAATGGAACCTCAAGAAACTTTCAAAGTTCCACCGAATACATTTTTTGTCAAGTGGGGAGATATGAGTGATGAAGACCTTGCTGACATCACATGATGGATCTATAAGGATACAGTCGTGTTACCTCCATTACCAGTTCAAAAATATGGCAAGGGTTACAACATCATGAAGGCTAAAGGCTACGATGGTACTAGTGGCCTTGGAAAAAATAAAACTGGTCGAAGGGAACCCATAGAAACTTTCCAAACTCTGAAGTATCTTGGATTAGGGTTTGGATCACTCGACAATGACGATCGACGTACCTCTGGACTTTCCAATGAGCGAGTACATGCTTCTGACAGTGTCGAGACTACTAGGGAAACCCTAACTGAAACTAACTCCCATGAGTGGGAATTTGGCTCAGAACGATCCCTAAGTGACTATTGTCTTGATGATTTGTTTGTCGAACCAGGGGAACTGACCTCTGAACAACGATTTTGGCAAACATTCAAAATTGAACAAGCACTAAACAGCCAAAGTCCTACTACCACTTCCCATGACACACAACAGTCATCCTCTGAACCCCATCAGTCTAATCTATCTGAAGTATCAGACGACATTGATAACCAAGGCTCTAAAACCTTCACTCCTTATTACGATAATGAATATGACACTAGTGAAGGAGAATATTGGATAGAGTCCGATGTAGAGTTGGATGATGATAACCTCATCTACAACATCAATGAATCCATCTGTATGCTGTCTGCATCCTCACCCCAGTTCACTAGCCTTGATGATGGCATCTCTTTAGTTTACCCTGAACTAGTCGATTGGGACCAACAAGGACCGCCAGTTCTGGACACATTCCAAAATGATGAAGCCATTGCCGAATTCATGGGATTACGAGAAGGCATACCTAGTGGGGACCACAAATCAGGATTTTCCATTGATTTAGACTGCACGGCATACTTCGGCGAGACTGTCCAGTCCTCTAGTCGCAAAAGCAAAATAAATTAAAAATAAAGCGTCTCTAGGTGAAAGCGAAAGGCACCTCTTGATGATAAAATAGTAAAATAAAGGGCCAGTCACGTGGGTGAAAACCTCTCACGGCCAAAGATGGAGGACTGGACTTTCTTCCCGTGCAACAGGAGAAATCAGCCATGCTTATTGAGGACACAATAGAGGATAACATTTCAACTGCAGAAGACCCCAAGATGGTCCTATTTCCCGCATCATTGACTGATGAAGAGAAACCAAAATTTCATAAATTCTTTGCAGAACGGAAAATAAACTTTGCATGGTCCTACGCAGACATGCCAGGATTGGACCCCAAACTGGTTTTGCATCATCTGCCACTATTACCCAATGCTAAACCAGTCAAGCAGAAGTTGCGCAAAATGCACCCTCAAGTTGCTCTATTGGTCAAGGCCGAGTTAAAGAAATTATTGGATGCCGGATTCATAAGGTCTATAGATTATGCTGAGTGGATTTCCAATCTAGTGCCGGTGACAAAGCCAAATGGGCTGATTCGGGTATGTACAGATTTCCGAGACCTAAATAAAGCATGCCCAAAGGATGACTTTCCTTTGCCCAACATTGACATCATAGTCGACCTAACATGCAGGACATGAGTCGACCTGCAGGACATGAGATGCTATCCTCATGGATGGTTTCTCCGGCTATAATCAAATCCGCATCGCTCCTGAGGATCAGCATAAAACAACATTTACGTTCCCATGGGGTACATACTGTTGGAATGTCATGCCCTTCGGTCTTAAGAATGCAGGTGCCACGTATCAAAGGGCTATGACCACGATCTTCCATGACATGATGCACAATATAATGGAGGATTATGTAGATGACCTATTGGCCAAATCAGCAACAAGGAAAGATCATTTGAAGGTACTTGACAAAGTTTTCAAGAGACTGGAAGAGTACAAAGTTCGGCTAAACCCTAAGAAGTGTGTTTTAGTCACGCCGTAAACTATTGGGGTACATAGTTTCCCGAAGAGGTATAGAAGTTGATCTGGCAAAGGTCAAAGCAATCATAGACATGCCTCCGCCTCGAGGGATCAGTGAACTCAGAACTCTGCAGGGCAGAGTACAATCTATCCGTTGTTTCATAGCCCAATTGGTAGATAAGTGCCACCCATTCCAGTACCTATTGCGCAAAGGTGTCCCCTTTGTATGGACGGATAAATGTCAAGAGGCCTTCCAGCAAATCAAAGATTACCTACTGTCAACACTAGTCCTCATGCCACCCATTCATGGAAAGCCATTAATTCTATACATCTCAACTACTAGTTCAGCACTAGGGGCATTGCTGGCCCAAGATGATCATGAAGGAAAAGAAAGAGCAATTTATTACATTAGCCACACACTGATAGGCTATGAGTTGAACTACACAAACATTGAACGAGCATGCCTCGCTGTTGTTTTTGCATCCCAAAAACTAAGGCACTATATGCTTAGTCACCAGACACAACTGGTTGCCAAGATTGATCCATTGAAATATCTACTAAGTCGAGCAGCATTAACAGGCCGGTTGGCAAAATGGGTCATGATACTAAGCGAGTATGACATACAATATGTTGAGCGCAAGGCAATTAAAGGGCAAGTAATAGCAGATCGATTGGCGGATGCACCGATTCAAGCCACTCATCCACTAGTAACTGACTTTCCTGATGAGTCCATTTTTCATGCAGAACCAACAACACCATGGAAACTCTATTTTGATGGGTCTCATACTGGTCATGGCTCAGGTGCTGGAATATTGTTTATCACACCACAGGGGGATTCAATTCCAAAGTCATTCAGGATCGCTTTTCCTTGTACAAATAACATTGCTGAATATGAAGCACTCGTCACAGGTCTCAAGTTGGCAATTAAGTGGAAAATTCAGACATTGCTTATATTCGGGGATTCCCAGCTAGTAATCAACCAAGTGAATGATGACTATGAAACAAAGGATGAGAAGTTGCTTCCCTACAAGAGGATGGTGGACAGTTTCCTGACATACTTTCAATCGATTTCTTTTGAACAAATCCCCAGGGCACAAAATAAGGCAGCTGACGCAATGGCTACTATTAGTTCTCTCTTGTACATCCCTAAAAATGTATCACAATTTGAGTTTTTAGTAGAACAGCTGTTGATACCGGCATATGATATCCCAGAATCGGAAATGGTTTGCGAACTTGTTGGTCCCAACTCTCCTTGGTATCAGGACATTTACGACTACCTAAAGTCTCAAACCTTTCCTTCGAACCTATCAAATAACCAAAGGAAGTCCTTCATTAGAAAAGCTGCAAGGTATGCCATAGTCAGTGACACCCTATACCACCGTAGTTTTGACGATACCCTCCTTAGATGTCTTGACACCGATGAAGCATGTACGACCTTACGAGAAGTACACGACGGTATATGCGGATCTCATTCGAGTGGTCTTATGCTAGCTAAGAAACTAACGAGACTTGGATATTATTGGCCGACAATGGAAAAAGATGCAATTGAATATGTTAGGACTTGTCGCAAATGTCAAATACACAGTGACTTGGTCCATGCTCCAACACAAGAACTCCGGCCGATCACTTCTCCATGGCCCTTCGCTCAATGGGGACTCGACCTCGTGGGTAAGATTCACCCAACCTCATCCAACGGCCATAAATTCATTATTACCGCCACAGAGTATTTCACAAAGTGGATTGAAGCCATTCCATTGACATATTACCGGCAAACAAATATCAAAGTTTATCCTTAACTACATTATTTGTTGGTATGGCCTTCCACAGTCTATCATCACTGACAACGGACGTCCATTCAAAAACCAAGACGTACGTGAGTTATGTGAGCGATTCCACATCCAACACCACTTTTCATCTCCATACTACCCGCAAGGAAACGACCAAGCTGAGGCGTCCAATAAAACCATTGTCAAAATCTTAAAAAAGACTGTCAATGACGCTGGCCGCGACTGGCACATACAACTTAACCCCGCTCTGTGGGCTTATCGAACTAGCATTCGTACTCCTACAGGGGCCACCCCGTTTGCCCTGGTCTTTGGAGCTGAAGCCATCTTACCCATTAAGGTCGAAATTCCTTCGCTACGAGTCTCCTTGAAGGGTCTTACTAATGAAGAAGACTACCGACAATCACGCCTGCATGAGCTGGAAATGCTAGAAGAAAGACGGCAAAACTCACTGAATCATCTCCAAGCATATTAGAACCGCCTTTGTCGCAGCTACAATAAAAAGGTTATGGTCAGAAAGTTTGACATCGGTGACCTAGTTCTAATGCAGAACCCCAAGAACCAAGCAGACAGAGAAAAGCCAAGAAAATTTGAACCAAACTAGCTAGGTCCCTATATTATCATATCTTCTTTTGGTTCTGGAGCTTATCAATTGGCAACTCTAGATGGGGAACAGTTGACAGAACCCATCAATAGTTTACATCTCCGAAAGTTCTACGCATAGCATTAAAGGATGAAGCTGAGAATCATAATATACAAAAAAAAAAAAAATTGAAAAAGGATAAAAATCGTCACCTTGATGAAAACCTCGGCAAATGCGGGTTTTGTGACACAAAAAAAAAAAATCAAAAAGTCAAGAAAATAGTAAAGAGAAAAAATGATTCGTTCAATAGTGAAAACCTGGCAAACAGGCACTTTGGACAAGTACCATGGTGAAAACCTGGCAAACAGGTGCCATGCGTAATCAATCATTGCTCTGCCATCTACTGTCATTTGGTCTAACTTGGCCTAGGATGAAAGGTATTTCTGCCATTGTTCTGCAAATCGCCATCACATCCTACCCTACTTGTCATAGTAGATAAATGATTGACATCAGGTCTTGACAACTGTCCGTCTACCAAGTCAACAACATCCTGTCTATGTCCCTTGCAAATGGCTAAGTCTTAGACCTGACTGGGGGCAAAATGTTTATCATGCAACTGCAGTGGATGTCACAAATGATCTTGACAATTGGCAAAAAGTCCTGAAAAAAAAGACAAAAACATTGGAAAAAAGTCCTGAAAAAAGACAAAAACATTGACAAAAAATTGACAAAAACATTGTCCTGAAAAAAGATTAAAAGACAAAACATTGACAAAAAAAGTCCTAAAAAAAGACAAAAACATTGGCAAAAAGTCCTGAAAAAGAGACAAAAACATCATAAAAAGTCCTGAGGAAAGACCTAAAAATCATAAAATGTCCTGAAGAAAACCAAACAAAACGTTAGACTGCGTGAGGCACACAAGTGCACTGTCATCTCTGGTCATAGTCAATCAAGTCAATCAGTCTTTGTCATCCGTCTGAACTACGTTGTCTCTGTGCATTTGCTACGTAGGCAAGACTCACACTTGAGTCCCCGAGACATTAGGTCAATTTTTTTAGGTTTGTCAAAATAAAATCATGACGCAATCTTTGCTCATCAAGACAAAGTCATTGGTCGTGTCGAACTACGAGGTCTTTAAGTGTATGACGTAGGCAAGGCCATCTATCGATGAGCCCCCGAGGCCGCACTAGGTCAGTCCATTAGGGTTCATGGCACTACATTGGCACACACGTCAAAAGTCTTCAATCGTTTTCCACATGGGAAAACTCCTACAACAAGGTAAAACAATCTTTATCATAGCAGGACAATCTCATTGGCACATATCATCATGACAATATCAACATATGGCCAATACAAGTCAAATTTAGTCAACACAAGTCAAACTCAGTCAAAACAAGTCAAACTTAGTCAAAGCAAGTCAAATTATCACAACCAGTCAAACTATCAACTCTTGGTTACCTTTCAGATGGGTCCTTCTGAAGAATAACCTCTGTCATTTATGCCTTAGGATGTGTCCTTCCTAGGAATCGGCATTGTCATCTGACATTCTCGAGGGATCCTTTCTGACACTTAAGGATCATTCCTCTCGACAACAACGTTCTTTCAGATGTGTCCTTCTGAAGAACAAAACTTTGACATTTATGCCTTAGGATGTGTCCTTCCTAGGCATTGTCCCTATCATTTGACATTTTCGAGGGATCCTTTCTGACACTTAAGGATCATTCCTCTTGGCATCACCGTTCTTTCAGATGTGTCCTTCTGAAGAACAAAACTCTGACATTGGTGTTTTAGGATGTGTCCTTCCTAGACATCGACATTATTCAGGATGTGTCCTTCCTGAATATGGCAACCTTCAGCATTTGTCATCTTGACATCATTTAAATTTACATTGACACATCAATGCACTTGGCATCTAGACACACTTGGCAAACACTTGGCATTTGTTTTTGGATTTTTATCATGTTACTAGTTTTTCAGCGAGATCCTAACACCGGGATTTAGAGAAGCAGCAATGTATCATGACTTTTGTCTTGTCTTTTGACACTCATGTTACTAGTTTCTCAGCGAGATCCCGACAAAAGGATTTAGAAAAACAACGACGTATCATGATAATGGCTTTATCTTATTTCTTTTTAACAATCATGTCACTAGTTTCTCAAGGATGTCCCAGAAACAGGATTTAGAGAAGTAACGACATTTCATGATCTGTCCTTGTCTTTTATGCTTGTGGATTGTCTTGACAAAAAGACTGGGGCGACTTCGCCCTTAGTATGAGTTAGGACATTCCTTGTCTGTGACTGTCTGTTTTTCAAATGGATGACCTACACCTTGGTCTACGTCATATCATGGTGTTTGTTGTCCATTTGTGTCATTTTTACCGCCCAATGATGATTAAGAGCAATAAATATTAGTCCTATGACAATGTTTTGAAGGATTTGGTCTAGGAACTTACATGCATCTCCTTTAGTCTACTCATCTTCTCTCTCTCATCTCATATAGGCATTGCATCCATATCATCATCCATATTTTTTGCACTAACATTTCTTTGTCTCTTCATATTCTAGTCTTCTCATCCATTTCGAGAGCACACCCATGTTCTTGGAACCTGTCTGTCCTCTCGAGGGGGCATACCGGAACCCTCCTCGTCATTCTTCCTCATCTTATTTTGCACTGGGGCATTTTTTGACTTACTTTCTTTGTCACAATGAGACAAGCGACATTATGACAAAGAGGGGCAAAATGTAGACACCTAAAAATGACCTAGGCCTGCAAGCTTCATTTTTACACTTTCGTCCTAGCATAATTAAGACGAAATTTATTAAGCCGGTCCACATTAGACTATTGATTAAATAATTCATAATTATTTAATTAATTCATGTCCTTTATTCCTCATGATTATTAAATAAATAAATTTTATTTATTTATTAAATCGTCATTAATGCAAAGTCTTTTTTAATTAAATAAATTTCTTAATTTTAATTCCCCTTCTGCATTTAATTCTTTCTTGATTATTAAATAAATGAATTATATTTATTTATTTAATACGTCACTGATTGTCTTAATTAAATAAATTGATTAATTTATTTAATTAATTGTCTTATCTCCTAAATTAAATAATTAAATTTAATTATTTAATTGCCAATTAATATTCTTCTCATTTTAAATTAAAATTTATTAAATGTCATGTCAATCCTAACTGTCAGTCCTTTTTGATAAATAATCTGAAAAAGATTATTTATTATCTCTCGAAATCCATAATTTGAATTATTTTAATTCAAATTAGTAATTAATCTTCCAAAAATCAAGTAATCGGGCAGATTCTTGTTTCCAAATCTGATCTTCAGTCCATATCTTATCTCTTTGATTTTTCGAATCTTGCAAATCAGGCAATCTTATCTTCTTGATTTTTCGAAAAATCTTCATTTTCTAATTAATTTGTCTCATTTATTCTCCACCGTCGATCTGATTTTATTTTGACCGTTCGATTAAAGATTTTTCCCTAACCCTAATTAGGGATTCTCATATTTAATCTGGACCTCTCATTCTAGGTTTTTCTTAGAATTCAATCTCGTCCGTCCACTCAAAATTGTGTTTTCTATAAAAGACAATTTTGCTCATAATTTTGGGATCTTGGACAATTTCATTTTTTAATATAGGCATTTATAGTCATTTGGCATTAGTACTCATTATTTTCATTTTATCATGGGCATATACATAGGCACAATTTTATCAAATCCTTCAAAACTTGCATAGGACAATGGCATAGTCAAATTGCTCACACACTCGATCTGAGGGCACTAATCATACACTGCAAGCTACGAGGTGATATGGAGGTGATTCATGGAAGCTTCGCAAATCTGGTATAATCGTTTCGTTCTTGTTTAGTTTTCATTGTGCTTCATATCTCTTTGGGTTTATTTCATATGCTTTCAATTTATTGAATCTAACCTAAATTAAATCCTTAGTTACACATTTAATGCGATGCTTTAAATAAACCTTGTTCTAGTTATCTTGATTATTAGTTTTGTGAGTAGTGCAATTGAGGAACCTTAGAGAACCTAGGTTTAGATCATTATGTTATGTTATTCATTCTAATGTTATTTTCGTTCAAAAAAAAAATTCCATTAATTTTTTTTAGTTAGTGTTTTAATATGGGGTTCCTTGGTAGGGGCGTTACACCTAGTATCAAAGCCCAATTTTCTAACACTCGGCACTCTGGTTTCATATGAGCCCATTATGTTGTCCTAGTTGCTTGTCCTCTTGAGATTATGTTTTCCTTTTTTTCATCCTCGCCTAACGACCTTAGACTTATCCTTTGGTGGTGTTTTTCCAATGGTGTAGAAGACCGATGGAAAGGATAGGAACCACGGTGTAGTGCACAATGCACCAATATTCTTTCTATCTGGGATTCAGTTTGGACCCTTGTGTAGCCTTGTGATGTGAAAAGGTGTAAAATCATGATCTTGTATTGAATATATTATGAGATTTAGTGTTGTATAATGAATAAAGTGGAATGTCTTGTTTGTAAATGATGGATATTTAATGAAAATGGGTGCTTTGTGTGTATAATTATGTTGTGTTTTATGGAAGTGTAGTATTATGATGTATTGACGACTTAACAGTATATTGGAAGAGAAATTGTAATTTAAGGAAAAAGAAAATGAAATGGTAATGCATTTGAAATTGAGTACATTTATATGTTTATGTTATGAGAAATTATGCTCATTAGGAGTACAAGGGTGCAATATTTTCTTTGTCCTGAAATAAACTGATGGGTGTTAATGCTAATATGTAAGGATTTTGAGTAGTTTATGTACCATGGAATCATTTTTGAAAGACAATTCTTGATTGTGTTGCTCGAAATGGACTATATAAGTATATATCCTTGTGAGATGAAGTGTTTTCTTAGGCATAACTAGTGTATATTATCTTGATGTAATGAATCATCTTTGATGTTGGTAATAGAAGTTGCAGTACTAATGTTTTATGTTTCCACCCTAGTTTGTGACTTCTAGGAGTAATTCAAGTTTTAGGGTGGGAGGATGTAGTGCCCCTCCATTCTCACTGTGGATGTGTAGGTAGCTTTAGCTTTGAAACCTGGAGATGAAGGTAAAATAATAGGGATATTTAAAAGGTATGTGCTAATGTTGTTAAGCAGTTGATGTTGTATATTATGAGGACTAATCAACATGATGTGACTAATCTTATTCTGATGTCTATGTAGTTGATTATTTATGGGTTGATTCGATTACTAGGTGTTGTTCTAACTAATGTGTTTGGGTGAAGGGGATAGTGTCACATTACTCACTTGTGAGTACCCTATGACGTTGTGATCCCCCTTTCATGGTGTGTTTTTTTATATGGATATGTATATGCATGATCGTGTTGTGTGTTGCAGGTTGCAAGTACTAGGCATTGACTCCACCTGAATTGATAGGTCTGAGCATGCCTTAAACCCAATGGAATAGTGGATTGGACATAGCACTTGGTCCCCTATCCTAGCCATCATCCTTGAAGAGGATGAGTATCTAGTTTGATACCTTGTCAGTATTGTTCGTTGGTCAGTTAGTGTGTTAGGGTTTTGTATTGTGATCCTAGATGTTGATTAGGTAATTATTGGCTTTTGGTTTTAATTGATTTAATTGTTGATAAAGGTCTTTGGTTAAATGGTGCATTAAAATTAATTGTTAAATAAAAGAGAAGGTATATTTTGATAATTATACATGTAAATATATATATATGAATAAAAAAATTAATTAATAATAAAATAACTTTACAACATAAAGTCAAAATTAATAAATGATGTCATAAGGTAAATAAATTAAGGTTGGGCAATGTAATTAATTATAATATGTAAGAATTATCAATAAAATATTTTACTGCTGTGTGAAATTGGAAACCAAATCATAATTACTCAAATTATAATTTAACGAGTTGTTTTAAATCGAAAAATTAATAAATCAAAGTAAACCTTAGTTAAATTTAGGAGTTGGTTAAATTTTTCCCATACAATTGTCATTTTTCCTTTTTTCTTGAAAATGTGATTGGATTTGGGGAATTATTCATTCGGTATCTTTAGGGAGAGAATGGATTCAGGGGTTTTGGGAAGAAAATCTCTATAAAAAAAAGAAAGAAAAATCTCATTCTATTGATGATTTTGGTTGGGAAGTGGGGCTTTGATTTTCTAGATAGAGGAATTAGAAGTTGATATTGCAATGAAGTTGGGAGCTTGACATCAATACCGTCCCACCAAGCGTTGGATCCAGGTTGGATCTTGGCCTCTCATTTACATTTGCTTGCATGTGTGCATAATCCAATCATTTGGTTCTTCCCTTTTTGTTTTGAAAATGGATATAATTTTTTTATCCCATATGTGAGTGTAACTTTTATTTATTCCTATATTAAAACAAATAATAAATGTGTCGGCATAACTTGCAAGCATTTCATTCCATGGCATCGTGTCAATGCATTCCATGAGATGACATCTCCTTGAGGCGCTCTGTCCATGGGTAGCATGCCTTCTACCCTCTCTCACACATGCACAACCCTCTACCATAAGCGTTGGCATGCATCAACCTTTTGCATTTGCTTGAAAGGGTCGACAAATCCAATTTGTGGATATCTTGGAACCATTGCATTCCACGTCGGCATTTGTTTCAAACATTCTGTAATGAGTGGGGTGCTCTCTCTCTCTCTCTGCCATCCATTGTGGAATTTGGCTTTACACCTAGCCAATGCCATTTGCTTGAAAGTTTCTTAAGCCTTTTTAATGAATTTGATTCACATCTCTCCTGCCATCTTACTTTCTGTGAAATGATTCACCTTGAGGTCTCCTGTCAGTGGTTTGCGTGCCTCCTAAAGGTTGCGCCATTGCTACTCCAACGTAATAAATTTGCAACGCATAGTTTAGGGTTCAACACTTGTGTTTGGAAATTGGTATTTGACATTATAATATGTTTTGATAATGTTTTTCGTGGTTTTTTTCCATCATCATTTGGAAACTAAAATACTATGATTTCTCTTGTTGTTAAGTTTAGATAGGTGTTACCTTTGATAAATTTATGTATATGATGCAATTTTCATTGTTTCGATAAGACACAATTTTGTTAAAAAAAAGATTATTTCAAATGATTGGCTTTCAATTAATTATATATATATGGGTATATATAAATATATATATATATATATGTATATATATATATGTATGTATATATATATGTGTATATATATATACGTATATATATATGTGTGTGTACATATATATGTATTTATAAATGTATAAGTATAAATATATATCTATTATATTATTTTTTGATATAATATATCATAGAAGGCATTCCATTTGCAATATATTTTTAATCAATAAATAGAATGCCATTTGATAAAAAAATTAATTGAATAGTTATTACTTAAGTGAATATTTAAATTACTAGGTAAAAGAATTGTATGTTTATTGATTTATTTCATATTTAATTAACTGAGAGGTTAGGGAAAAGGTTAATATTGCGTAAGGATAAAATATTAAGAATAGTTTAATTATTTTATTAATCGGTAAATGATTATTCTTGCTAGTTTATTTGGAGGTGAATATGGATCGTTGTAAGCTATATTCGAGTTTCGATTATGATTTATTAGTATATATAAGGTTAAGTAAACTGTTATAATTTAAATTAGACAAAAATAAAATTTGAGGTTAAATAAAAGTATATTATATATTACTAGTGATAGTATAAATTAGTGAAAGAATATGATAAATCACCTCAACAATGAAGGGATACAAAATATTATGTAATAAAGGGTTTTAATTCATATTTAATTGTGTAGGTAATTAAGGTGAATTGATTATTTTATATATAGGTAATTGAGCGATTTGTAGATTAGTCAATACTAATGTATATGTGTAATCAAATCTTTTAAATTAGTAAATTTCTATATTTTATAACGTGAGATTGTGAATGTCATTCATGTTTGTGATTAAATTAAATTCACTTACCTTACATGGATAGAAGTGGGTAAATTGGAATAAATGTTTAGTTAAATGATGTAATGGGGAAAGTAAATATTAAGTGAGGGTAGAAGATTGGGATTAGGTTATTTGATTTTTTTATTCATATTAAATATTAATGATTGAGTTTACTCTTTGTAGTTAATCAGTAATGAATAATGAATTTTAATGCATAACTTCGTATTTCAATATACATGTGTATAGGAGTGAATTTGCACCCCTTAGAAAAATTTCCCTTTTACCCTCCTTCACTTTAGAAAACCAAATCCGAAGGAAAAATTCCACCTAAGCCTGTTGCCTTCGTTCCACTCGACATTTGTTTCAAGCATCAATAGAGGAATAACTGTTGAGGATGCCATGCAGCATGCAAACATTCATGCGACACACTTACGTCCTTGATAGATTCTCGCGTCTAGAGCTTGTAGAGGTGTTACACTTCCCATTGGGAGTCGACTTGTAACACCCTCTTCGGTCGACCGACCCGAATATGGTTGTTTCCTTCATCTCCTTCAAATTCACCTCTTCTTGATCCATTTTCACTCTCTGACTCTCTTTGAGCCCTCTCTTAGCTCTTCATCAACTCCTCTTCACAAGCTCTAAGCAGCTTCTTCACCATCTCTTCAATCTCCAAACATTTACACTTCATAGCAACAACATCAACACTCCATCACTTCAGTAGAGCAAGTGTGGAACAAAACACCATTGTAGTAGAGGCTTGAGTTCCTCTCATTTTCTCCCCCATTAGCCTTGAGTTGTCTTGGTGGAGGTTGTAAGCTTTCACTCCTCTCCATTATTTGGTTGAGTAGCATAACATTGTTTTGTAGTGCTTTAGCGCTATTTACTTCATTTCTACTTTTCTCTATATCTATATGGTTGTCTGTCAAGGTGGGAAGACCAAAATATGGGTTTGACTGAGGCAAACCCCTATACAGCCCCAACAATTTCTCTCTCCCTCTTGTGTGCAGGTATTGAAGACATTCACGGGTTGTAAGCTTCATGACTTGCGTGGTTGTAAGTATTTCCTTTCTTCTCCTTATCTTTATCATCTCTATTTCACTTCATTTCAATCTTATTACTTCCTATTGCTTTCTTTCATTCTAGAAGTTCTCAATAATCGAAGTGTAAGTTGTCACTTAGCTATTTTCTGAGACATTCTCACTTTTTGGTCCATATGAGACGCCAAGGCGCCTCTAGGACACCAGCGCACCATGTTGTCATCTGCACTTCGTGTTGTCATCCTTTGGCTGAGAGCTTGTCAGTTTTTCTAGAGAATCTTTGTGACCTTCTCTTTCTGATTCTAGAACTCTCATCATTTTTCCTTGAGGTAGTTTAGGGCAGTTCACCCTTTGAGGCTCTCTGAGTGAAGAGAACTCGTGAGTAGTGAATCCCCCTTCTCTACATTTTGGTGAACTTGACATGAAGAGAAAATCTTCTAAAAAACTAGGAAATAATTTACCCCTACAGAGAGTAAAATCAATCATTAAATTTCAACTTGAGAGAGAGAGGGTAGAGGGTACAAGGGTTTAGGGTTTAAGGGTTAAGGGTTTAGGGTTTAGGGTAGATGGAGAGAGGGAGATGGGCTAGGAGGGAGAGACTTGAGAGAGAGAGAGAGAGAGGGAGGGAGTGGGAGAGAGATAAAGGGTATAGGATTAAGAGTAGAGGGTAGAGGGTTTAAGGGTTAAGGGTAGAGGGTAGAGGGGAGCTCGAGATAGAAGGAGTAAGTGAGTGAGAGAGAGAGACCTGAGAGAGGGAGAGGGGGTAGGAGGGAGAGACTTGAGAGAGACAGAGAGACAGAGAGAGTGGGAGACATATAGAGGGTAGAGGGTTAAGGTTAGAGGGTAGAAGGTTTAAGGGCTTAGGTTTTAAGGGTTTAGGGTTGAGGGTAGAGGGTTTAGGGTAGAGGGTAGAGGGTATTGGGTTGAGGGTATAGGGTTTAAGGGTTGAGGGTTGAGAGTTTAAGGTAGAGGATAGAGGGTTGAGGGTTTAAGGTTAGAGGGTATTGGGTTGAGGGTAGAGGGTAAAGAGTTTAAGGGTATATGGTTAAGGGTTTAGGGTTTAGGGTTAAGGGTAGAGGGTAGAGGGTTTAATGGTTTAGGGTAGAGGGGAGAGAGATAGAGAGGGAGGGAGTGGGAGAGAGATAGAGGGTAGAGGGTAGATGGTTTAAGGGTTTAAGGTTAGAGGGTCAAGGGTACCTTGAGCATAACTCCCCAAGGACACATGTCATCCTTGGATTGTTGACATGAAATGACCAATCAAAAGTTAGTTTCCATTTTCTCTCTTTTTCCATGTATCTATTATATTTCTCTCTCATGCTCTCTTTCTTTGTCTATTCCTTTCTCTTTCAATCTCTATCTCCATCTCTCTCTCTCTCTCGATATCTATCTATCTTAATTTTTCTCCTTCTCTCATTCTCTATCTTTTGAGTTTCTTTCTCTTTATTAGCCGATAGGCTACATATATCATGAGATTTGAGGTTGAAATAATTTTGATGCCTACAAAACACTACTGAGTCGTTGGAAAACAAGTTTCAACTTCCATTTAATGGTAAACCAGCTACATTTTAATGGTAAAATCCTTTAAATATTAGGTAAAAGCCTCCAAAATCTCACTTTTCACATAGAAGTCATATAAATATTGATTTGGCAACTGGATGGGAAGATTTTATTTCCATTTGCAGTATTTTTTGTCAATTTTATGGAAACTTTATTTTTCTATTTGCATTGATTTATGTTTTAAATCTGTGTGCAAAAAATTTATAATTAGATAATACTTAATTTCTTTAAAGATAAAATCTAGATATGTCTAAATTTATTTCATTCCATTATTTAACACTTATTATTAATTGTTTAATTACACCACATGCAACTAGAATTTGCAGCACATCCAAAACACATACTCTCTAACATATTAACATATATTTAGTTTTCTATTGGTGTATTCCTTGAACCTCCTTTAGGTGCAAGTGCTAGTATATATACCTCTCTCTCTATAGAATTGTCTACCCCTCTATAATAACTTTTCTAGCTATAAATGGAGTTGAAATTTCAAATGAAATAAAAATTCTTGAACTTAAGAATTTCATGTCCAACAAATATAAGTTGTATATAATTGTAATTTAGGAAAAATGATTTTAAAAAACTTCACTAGGTTTCAAATAAGTATTGAAAGCATATATACATGAGTTTACATGCAAGCAAAAAAAGTGAGAGATGATGCTATAAGTGTAGTTTAACTTTCAAATGAAATCAAAGATTCTTGAACTTAAGAATTCCATGGAACAAATATGTACATATAATTGGAATTTACACGAAATGATTTACAACTATGTACAAGTTACTATAAGTTCTCACTTGAACATGTATACATGTACAAGTGAACTTGAAAATCATGGATATAATCTAACTCAAAAATTCTAGTTCAACTCGCTCTTCAATAACATGTAAATTTTTTTGATGATCATCACTACCTAGTCTCCATTTTTTTCATCCACGTGCATGTGGAACTGCATAAAGATGTAGGGTGGTAGCAATTATTAGGTGAGTATATTGATATACCTTGTTATTAGGTTGATAGTCAACAAAATAAATCCCGTGTTGAACAACTTTGACTTGTTTTAGATATATCCCTTGCACTACAATAGAACTTGCATAGTAAACATAAACCTGAGGTAAGACATGTGAACGTGTACAACATTTTCATGCTCATGGTTTGGACAATATATATTTAATGTTTTTAATGTAATGTACACATGTACACAATGTATATATATAATTTTAAATTCAAACTCACCTATGGGAAATAACATTCCATCGCTTGTTTTAGGTTGTGTTAGCCTATTCCTCTCTTATGTGCAACGTAGTAAATAATAGCTAACACCTTCTATATTTCTAGGATCTGTTATAACTACAAAAACATCTGTTGTACACCAAATTTACAGAAAAAATTTCTAAAAAATTTAGAAATGTCTCTAGACTTTAAAGACCATTATATATATATATATATATAATATTTAAATTATTGAAAAATTACACATGTACCTTTTCTAACCAATCCTGAAATATGGTCATAATCAATTGAAATCAAAGGAATGTCTTGAAATATTTCTTCCTCATTTTCATTGTATGTTTCTAAAACAACTAGTGGCACCATATCCCATTTACTAACATATCTAGGTTCTTGGTTGTTGCATGCATGATCAGATTTTCCCGCAATGCAATCAGTGCAAAAACAAGAGTAATCCCTTGTGTATAATGTCCATCCAGGGTGACTATCTGAACTCATAACACAATGAAAAGATCTTGTTATGCCTACCCTCTTGCATCCATGCATCAATCTTCTATCCACACCGCAAAGTGTTTCTTACACCATTCAACAACATCATGTGCATTGTCTATACAATCTCCCAAATAACTCATTTGATGCTTTATTAAAGCACTTTTGATGCAAGCTCCTGCGCCATCATGCTCACCCTTTCCATGCCCACTCTAAAAGAAACTACAAACATGTGGTATTTTGTAAATTTTATGATATCTAGATAGTGCATAAAATGGTCATGATGATTTGAATTGTGCCGCACATCCATTTGACCATACAAAATGCTTTTGAAATTTTACACCCCTACTTCTCAAATTCTCAAAACATTTTGTAAAGCAATGTTGTACAAAAATTATGTGATGCTCTTTATCATCACTAATATAAAAGTGATATTCTTTCTTAATGGCCCATTGTTCATTTGTACTCTCAACACCATCTAATCTGATAGTGCATGTCGATAACACACATGAACCATAATAGTGATCTTCTTTAAAAAGTAATATTCTGATTGAATCTCCTTTTGATGTACAAAAGAGTAATTTTATGCAAATTCAACTACTGATAGAACTGTTCCAAGTGGGAAGGTATCTCTCAATGTTTGAAATTTTTGTGCTTGCCACTTAGCAAAAAAGGACTTTTGTATGTATGGTTGTATCAATTTTTGAAAATCTTCCATAAATTTTCCAATAGGAATCTCGTCTTCTACATAGTTTAACCTTGTGGATTCTTTCCCAAATTTTTTTTGAAACTTTACATACTTGTAACTCTTGCAATTTACTATCTTTGTTAGGTCGGTATCTTCATTTCTTGAAGGAAATTTAGCAAAATTTCCACATGTTTCACAAATTCCTTTTATGCAGTTTATTTGAGGTCCATTTTCATGATCACATAACATATCCTTTATAAAAAAATTACCTGTTTAGGAGGTGCATTTTGAAAACCATAACTTTCTTCTCTCATCTTTTGAAACACCTGATAGTAGAGATCAAATTCAATATGATAACGACAACAACAAGTTTCAAAAAACTTGTTTATCTTCACATAATATGGCTTTAACCTTTGAAACATTGTTTTCTCAATCTTTATATGAGGATATATATTACAAAAGTTCATATACATCTCAAGTTGTGTTATGTCTTGCCAATGTTTAATATGATTTTCATAAATACCAGGCCCAATCCTGTGTCTCATATCATCTCTAGTATTTGATGATGAACAGGTCTGATCATGCCAAAAACTTGAGATCAAGTTCGTAACAACATCTTCAATCCTGTCAGAATTGGGAGCTCTACACAAATTTTCCCAATTTCCTTCTAAACTATCATCCAAAACCTTTCTCTTTATCTCATATTTTATTAGTGTGGTTCTACTATAACCAATTTCAGCTGAAAGTGCAGACATTTTTCTTTTTCTTGCTATATCTTGATTTATAATAGATGTCAACATCACCCTTCTTGTAGTGGCCTTATCCAGTGATCAAGATCATTTCCCAATAGAATCTAGACCCATTTTAACATTTTCAACAATATATTTTTGTAATTCCATGTGTTTCTTCTTATTCGATGCCGAATGTACACCCAACAATTGTAATGACTCTTTCAGCTCATTACAAAGAAGTAAATGTGATAACAATTAGGTTTTTCAAGTCTTTTGAGATGATTGAAATGATCATTGATTATTCCATTTATAGATTTAGTCATTGACCTCTTACTCTTATTTTTAGGTTGGTCGGCATAACATTTCAGTTTCTCCATATCCATTTCAAGTAAATGATCTAAATTTCTATAAGAAATTTGTTTCCTAACCTTTTCAACTAGTTTTATATGCTCATCCATGCCAATAGAAGGAAGTGATCCTGACCCCTCTCTAACATGCATTGTTTGAACTTGTGCCTCCTCCCTATCTTCAGGGTCCATGTGTTCTTTAGCAGATTCGTTTGATCCAATATCTAGATTTGGCTCGACTTCAACATGAGAACTTCTTGCTTTTTGAGCCCTTTCTACATGTCACAAAATATTTTGCACAAAAATTGAGAGATGATGCTATATAAGTGGGGTTTATGTATGCAAGCAAAAAAAGTGAGAGACATGATGCTATAAGTGGAGTAGAAATCCTAAAGCCAAATGAAATCTGACCTGCTCTATAGTGATCCCTTAGTCTGATGTGATGAAGACATATGCCTCCAAGAGGTCCTCAGCCAAACAATGCATAGTATTGCATGCCATATCTCCTATAACTCCATCGAGTTGTGTGGGTGCAAGGATGCCCACCACTGTAAAAGGATCCATGTTGTTGTGTTGTGCTGCAAATGGCATGGATTGTGAATGTCTAGACATCAAATGTTGACCCACATGATCAGTAGATATCCTAGTGGTTGCAGCTACAATGTCACCTACACTGTCAATTACTTCCTTTTGGGAAGCAATGAGAACTTGAACCACTAAGGGAGCTAGAGCTAGGGTGAGAGCAGGAGACCTTCCGCCAACCAATTCCCTAAACATCAGGGCTAGTCTATCTACTTGACGATAGGTGGGCCTATCGATAATCCTGCCACGCCCCTAACCAACATATGGTGGAATGTCCAAGTAGTTGACTTTGAGGCCCAAATGGACCTCAGTATACAACTGCTGCACAAAATATAATGGAATTTGGTCATTGTTTGGATATTGATCATGTGATGCAAGAAATCTTGAGTAGATCAATGGGGCCATAACACGATCTGCACATTTGGTGACCTGGTATCCCCTCACCTTACGTTTATTTTGATAGAATGGAAAACAAGTGTTTTTAATAATTTATTTGGTCACAACATCATGTATTTGTGTATAGGGAACCTCACCATGTACTTCTTTCCGCATGTGGGAAAGAATAGCAGCTACTCTATCAGAGGAATATCTACTAGTATGCCCAAGGTCATCTCTTATTCGTTCTAGGCTTTGTAATATGGACATGCAAACTTCTGAATATATGCCTATGTTTGTACCATTTGTTAATGACTCTCTCAATCTCCTAATCTCACTATTATTATTTGCAAATAGTGTTTCAGAGGTGGAACAAGTGCATTTTCCATGTGATATGTATGTACACCTAAAGGAGCAATGAGATGTTGGTAAATAATATATCTAGATCTAGGGAATAGAAATCTAAAACAGTTCTAACTAAATTTACAAGTGTGCACATGATATATATATTGAACCTGTAAGTTGCACACATATAAAATATTCATTTTAGATTAGATTTGTATATGCAAGATAATGTCACTAGTAATGAATGCTACTTGGGATGACAAAACAAGCATTCACTAGTTCAAATAATTCATATAATCATCAATAATATTTTCATACCATTAACAAAAAAACATTCAACATCTATCATAGTTTTTCATAATCAAAACATTCATTGCTAGATTGCACACAAAACATAATCTAAAATAGTTCTAAATAAATTTACAAGTGTGCACATGATATATATATATATATATATATATATTGAACCTATAGGTTGCACACATATAAAATATGCATCTTAGATTAGATTTCTATATGCAAGATAATATCACTAGTAATGAATGCTACTTGGAATGACAAATAGAGCATTCATTAGTTCAAATAATTCATCTAATCATCAATAATATATACATACCATTAACAAAAAAACATTCAACATCTATCATAGTTTTTCATAATCAAAACATTTTCACTATTTTATTTAATTTTCTAAAAATTTTACTTATTTAATTGAATATATTTATCAATTTATAATTCTTAGGTTCAAATATCACTCTTCTAGAGATCATATTATATGGATTCCTCCATAAGAAATCAGGTGAAAGTTTAATTTTGATGGTTCTTTGAGGGGAAACCTAGGGCACTCTAGTAAAAAATGTGTCATTAAAGACTTAAAAAATCTTGATAAAGGTTGCATCTAAGATTTATTTCCTAGAACTAGTAATAAAGGGAAAGCATCAGTACTTAACATTGGTGTTCATGTAAAATAAATTTAGTCATTATTGAAGGATATTCAATGGAAACTATATTTAACATCATGAAAATATAATTGATCAATTAGAAGAAAAACATCATACTATATGAGGCATGGGAAATCCTTGATTCACCATGTAATGTCCCCTTTCTGACGGAAACACTTAAACCTGGAATCTTACATTCAAAACATTTCTCAAAGAAACATTAGAAGCGTTAGGGTTCAATAAGTTTCAATGATAGTATCTATTAAGATCAAAGAGGATATAAATATTTCATTCTAGTCAAAGGATTATTCATTTCCTTCACTATGGGTTATTCTTCTATAATATGTTTCATAAGTATATTAGGGTAGATATTAACATCTTTGTAGAACCGATAGATGGAATTCTATTATATCACTTATCTTCATGGTGAATGAGTAGAGTCATTATTACTTATAAGGCTCAATAATTTCTATAAGCATTATTATTGCACAATCATGAAAATATATATATAGTTTGGATAAATATGTATGTGTCGTTATCTCTAATTGAACTCCATTTATAAAATATATAAGTCATGACCTCTATATGAATATGAATATAGATATGTATATGTATTCTATTTAAATATGCGTATATCATTATTTCTAATAAATATTTATATATCATTATTGTAATTAATATTTATATATCATTATTGTAATTAATATATATATATAAATGAATGAATATATACCTATGTGTTTGTGTAAGTATCTATACTTACTGCTCACTACCTTAACAGATTTCTGATTCTGTGCAGATCATAGATACCTCAATGATAATTCCTTTCTTCCATATTCTCTTTCTTTATTTTTCTGATGCTTTCTCTATTTTCCTTCCTCTTTCCCAAACTCTTCTTTTATATCTCCCTTCATCTCATAAAATTGTGTCCCTTTGGGAGGGACACGCCTTTTAGGGCTAACCTGATTCTCTCACCCCAAACGAGCTCCTTCTTTCTTTCCCAGCGATTTAGTTCTTCCTACATTTTATGCTTCTTTTTTGGTATGGAATATATTCCTTTCTCCATTCGATGCCCATCTTAAATACTCTTCTTTGGAGAGAAGAGATCGTGCCTTTTTGGAAGGTTGTTGCCTTCCCAATCACTGCCTCTTAAAGTGATTTCTTCTTAAGTTTAATCGTTGCCTATGCAGCAGTTAATAAGCTTTACATAGATGCCTTTTAATATATATCTTTTATTACTATTATTGTCTATCTTTATTATTTGTTATTCAATATGTGTATATATTTGTATGTACATTTTATTGTATTTATATTTATATTTATTCATTATTATGTTTGCAAGATAATAAGATTTATCAATTTATTATTTTATAATGAATAGTATTAATGACTTATATGGTAATTAAGATTTGATAATGATATTTTAGATTATAAATAATGATTATTATTTTATATTAGTTTCATATATATATTTATATATTTGATTTGTTATTATTTTAGTATTTACAATATTATAATGACCTTAAATTACTAATGTTATTTGTTTATATTTTATATTCGGTAATTATAACATTATCTTTGGATAATTATAATTATGATTATATTGCCAACATCCTTATATATGTTTTATTTATTTATTTATTTCTCGATCCTTTATATCTTAGTGACACAATTTCGGGGGACATGACACACCAAAATTATTCTCTAACTATGTTGCTACCATGAAGGAAACAAGACAACATGTTTCTTTTCAAATCAAGGGATTTATAGCATGAATGATTTAATAATTGGGAATTAAATGAGAATTTTTCTAGATCATACAATCATGTGGCATGTAACTCCTTAAATGATTTTTCCCCATCATTCCATTAAAGTTAGCTAATTGTGTTCTCTAAGTTAATCCATTTATTTGCCACTAGTGTATGGAATAACTATCCTAGTATAAATGAATCAAGTGGTAATCAAACAAGTTATTTCATTGTGGAGTTTGTTGTTATTTAATGTATAGGTATGCAACATAGAGAAATTTTAGAATTTTCTTCCTTGTCAAAAAAGATAATATTTTCCCAAAGAAAACCATAAGCATGGATATAAATGTAAGACTCCTCAAGTTTGATACTAAAGGTGCAAGATTATCTCAACCAATGAGATAACATAGTGCTTAATAAAGTGTCTCTTAGATAAGTTATGCTCATTGCAGATTAAGGGAACAACCCAATATATAGTAGAGGAAAATTTCCCTTGTCATTCTAGTTTACCAGACACACCTTGATGGTTCTAAGTCAATAGTTGAGATATTTTCATTTGTAGGAGATGTAGAGAGGGTAGAACAATGATTTGAGCACATAGAGGTATAATTTCAATTGAATTTCCTTAATGTATCAAAGAATAAAATTTTCCTATCCTAAGTTGAAACTAGCAAATTATGGATTGAATTTCTTTAAAAATCTATAATTTTATTTGGTTGTAGGAAAGCATGATATTTCATAAGTCTATATGTAGTAAAAAGACAATGGTCAACATCATGGGTATCATAGATGAAGAAAATGTGATTTCTTTGTTTGGTCTCATCTACCATGGGTATCTTCAAATTTTTTGATCATTCCTCCTACTAACATTTTGTCTAATTTTATCTCAACTCTTGTTTTGACATTGAGGTTTCAAGTTAATATTTTATTTTCCTTTATGGTTTGGATCCTTCTTTTAGTTCTATCTGCATGGTTCCTACCTCTTCTTTTATACCTTTTAGGTTAGTAAATATTCTAGGAAAAAGGTCTTCATATTTTTTTAAATTTCCCACTTGCATCACTTATCTTTCATCCCATTAATCTCCAATTTTTTCCATCTTAGGGTTCCTTCTAAAATTATATTTTGTTCTCTAGTCCTCAATGGTTCATTGAAATATTTATTTTTTAGTGCATTATTAGTGGCTATTTCATTTTCCCCTTCTTCAACTTATATTTTTTTTAAGTTTTGAGGATTTTCTTCTCCTTTGGATTCCATAATTTATTCTTAGAGGCACCACTTAACTTCTATTGTGGTGTTTCAACCTTATCCATCCACTTTATCAAGTTCCAAATGCTTATCTCCTTTGGCAATATAGTCTAATTTTCTTTGTGAAGGACTATTTCTACTAGATACATGATAATGTGCTTCATTTTAGTACATTTTGGATTAGCTTGTCAATATCATGGAATGTAAATTTTTTACAAAATTATTTTGTCCCATCATCCAATTGTCGGTTCCTCCTCTCTTTTTTTAGTTAATATACCTTTTTTTGCAATAGGTGATAATGTCCAATAGAAAAGTTTGGTATATAGCCTTTCATCATATTACCTTCTATTTGTCCATTCCCTAATGCAAATTTGAAGGTTTATTTCAAGTTTCATCTTGCCACAATATTTTAGATTGGGTTTATAGTCTCCTTTTGATAAGTACTTGGTTCTTATAAGGACCAAAAATGTCTTCCCAATTGGGATATTAGGTTTGTGGGTGTACCACCATCTTGTCATGCTACAAAGTATCTTGAAGAGATTATAATCTCAAATTTTATTTCTTAAATAATTTTTCCATGTATTCTATACATGTTAAAAAAGTTCCCACCCTAAAATATCAAGGAAGCTTAATATGAGAAATTCCAAGTGAAATGTGGTTAAATTGTTTTGACATTTAGTATGTTGTCTCTTTTTATAGTTTCCTTTTGTATTATGTGGTGGGTTTTCATCATTTGAAATATGTTGAGTGGAATTTTTTTTAACTTTTCCTAAGTTTTGGATCCTCCTCACATCTAATATCTTTCTAGATCTTACTTCTAGCTCATCCCAAACCCATTCTTCCATAGCATATTCATTATCAATGTTGTAACTATTGATATCAAGTACATGATTTATCCTCTTGAGTTAGGATCATGCATGGTGTCTTAGACTATTATTCTTAAAGAATGTAGTCCTTTCAATTATTCTTCTCCAATTTTTTCTTATGTTATCTTCTTTATGTATGCCTTACTCATATCAATGTATAGGGGTATATGTATTAACTTTTTTGTCAAAGAATGAGATTTATTCTTTATAGGAGTTAATTATGTTGAAAAATGAGGTGTTTTTTTAGGTGTTTTATATGCATTAACTTTAATTGTCCCATTATAGTTTACAAACCATTCTAAATTTAGTAAAACGCTGAAGGTATTAAAGAGTTCCTTCATCTCTATTACTTCAAAGTCTAATTTTTTCTTGATTCCCATTAAATTAACTTCTATCTTTCTCCAAGTTCCAACCATACAAATGGTAGTACTATCCACAAGATCAATGTTAAGGGGGATCACAGACTATTGGCTTCCTAAATTCTTCTCAAACTCTTTTAGGTATAAATGATTTTGAGGTAAAATATTATGTTCTTAAAATATTTGTTGTTTAGTTTAAGTTTTACTATAATTTGTTTCTTCTTCCATCTTCATGAGCTTGAATAATGTGTACTTGCTCAAATTTCTCTATCAGGTCCTCATAATCAATTGAAGCTATATCCACTTGAGATAAAGAAGGAAAGTGCTACAAAGTAAATCCTACTAGTTATTGTGATCATTGTGGGAAATATGCTTATATAAAATTATCATGTTGAAGGAAGTTGCATTCTAAGATGAACCCTCAAAAGAAAGGTGAAAAGGGTAAGCCAATTTAGCATCTCTCCATTGGAAGGGATAAAGAGATAGATTGCACTTCCAAGTTGTACTCTAGGATTACTTGCACTAATAGGAAAGCTAGTTTGTTGGATCAAGAAGCTTTGTTCAATATTAATGTTAAGATGTTAATATTGATGTACACATTCTAATTCTTGTTTTCAAACTATCTTGATTTCCAAATGTTTGGTTGAAACTTTTGGCCTAAATTATTATTAACACCCCAAGTTAAATTGGTTTGGTTGAATCAAATAATAAGCTAGTTACTAAGAAACACAAAATGGAACTTAGTGATAAGACTAATGATTATGGCCTTCTTATATGATCCTACTTAATAACCCTTTAAGACAATCAAATTCCCTATTATCATCTATGAAATATTTATGGTATTCCTTAAACACAAGTTGATAATTCAATTTTAAACATGAGAATGGAGAGGAAAATAACCCTTAATTATCCCTCTGAAAGAAATACAACATAAAGGAGATGATTCTAATAGTAAACATATGTTCATATATTCATTTAATAGAGACACAAATCAAAATTAAAGTGGCATATGTACAACATGAAAATTGTGTGTCTTACTTAAAATAAGTGTTTTCTGAAATACAAATAGATTTTACTCAAATTTTCATTCTGATTTTTGAAGTGTTTAGATACTTTTCTTTAAATTTTTTAAACAGGGTATGGACATCCATCATATTATAAAGGATAGAGGAATTTTGTGCATTTTCCCTAGTATACATGTATGTGAAATGTGGAAGAATTGACAAGGCAATTGAATTGTTTGAAGGATATGCACAAAATGGATTTGTTGAAAAGGGTTTAGAAACTTTCAAAAAAATGCAATTGGTGGGTGTAAAGCCAAATTTCACAACCTTTGCCAACATCATCCCTACCTATGCCAAAATGGGACCTTTGGAACACAAAATATGTAAGAGCATGAAGGATATAGGAATTTTTTCAGATGTTGTAGTTGGAAATGCTCTGGTAGAAATGTATGCAAGATGTAGAAGCAAAGAAAATGCAATGAATTGTTTTGACTTAATGCCTCAAAAATGTGGTCCTATGGATTGCTACGATTGCAAGATAGGTACAAAAAGAGTTTGTTGAAAAGGCTTTAGAAACTTTCAAGAAAATGCAATTAACAGGTGTAAATCCAAATCCCAAAACCTCTTCCAACATCCATAGTGCATAGTGCATAAACTAGAGGAATGCACCCAAAATATTCACTGTTAGGTTAGGATTAGCCGCCAGCCATTCAAAATATTTTTGAGACATTTGTTGAAAAGGCTTTAGGAACTTTCAAGAAAATGCAATTGGCAGGTGTAAAGCTAAATTTCACAACCTTTTCCAACATTCTCCCTACATGTGCCAAAATGGGAGCTTTGAAATAGGGTATGGACATGTGTGAAATGTGGAAGCATTAACAAGGAGAGTGAACCGTTTGACCGATAGTCTCAAGAAATTTGATCTCATGGAATGCCATGATTGAAGGATATGCACAAAATGGATTTGATGAAAAGCTTTTAGAAACTTTCAAGCAAATGCAATTCATTGCAAACATGTATGCGAAATGTGGAAGCATAAAACCAACCTGAAAGTCACACTGGAGGGTGATGCACTATGGAGGATGTCGCTCAAGGTGGTGAGTTCGCCAGGAGGTTCACCCAGGAGGTTCACCACTGCACATGAAAATGACAGTTGAAACCGAGAGTCACAATCTTTTATTCAAAAAGACCTAATTTGGGGGTTCGAGCGAACCCCCTTTTGTTCGAACCCCATTTTTTAATATTAAAAAAAATTTACATTCATAGGTTTGAGAAAACTAGGGGGTTCGTTCGAACCATATGGTTCGCTCAAACACATTTAAGGGTTCGCTCAAACCCATCAATTCGAGCGAACCCCTTAAATTTGTTGAAGTGCCCAAAATGCATTTTTGCTTCCTCTATAAAATTGTAAACCACTTATGTGGCCCTACCCAAAAATGGTTTATTCCCTTACAATCCCTTTCTTATTTGACATAATTGTTATGAAATAGTTGATAGATAAAACATTTATAGTCCTTTCTACTAACTACTATATAAATAATTATTAAAATATATATAAACATATATAATTCTTGACCATAAATATTTGTTTGTATCAAGAATTTACTAATTTATTTAATTAACCTAAATATTTATATAAAACAAAATTATTCTCTTACAATCATTTTCCTATATAACCTTAACATATGTGCCCTTATTGTTATAATTTTTTATTTAGGTGGTAATGTTATGTTATAATACCCTATGTGCCTTTATGACTACATCCTACAAAATATGATTACATGTTTATGGGTAAGTGAATAGAAATGGGGGACCAAAAAGGGATCTTAAGTGGTCACTTTTTTTCTCAAATTAGAAAAGATTGATATTGGATAAGAAATTGAATATAGTTATGTTCAAAATTTGGAGATGCAACAAGAACAAGAGTCATAATACTCTAAATCTACTTCCTAAACTACTTTTTTTTTTTAAATGGTGGAGATTAAGGGGTTCAGAAAGGGGGAACACACAAAGTGCTCCTATTTTTGTCAAAAGAACATAACTTAGCATCTAGTGTGCTACCCCTAGATTGTTAACCTTTTTTAAGTATTTAAAAAATAACTTCAGTGAAAAATTAGCTAACACCATGTAGTTTATGCCTGATTTTTTTACTAATTTTTTAGTGAATATATTATTTTCTACTAATTTTCAAAGTGAGCACATCTCAAAAAATAAAAAATTGAGTGTGCTCCCCCAAAATTTTATAGGAAGCTAATTGAAAATCATTTTATTGACCATGTATAGAATAGAGTCTAGTTTCTAAAAATGTAATTTATTTAAAATTTTGATGAACAACTAAACAATGAAGCCAAAAATACCATATGTAGGTTTTTGAAAAAAAATAAAGACACTAGCAAAAGAAATTAAAGATCAAAACCTTAACATATTTGAAACGTGAAAAAATTACATGGTTAGAAAGCTGAGAGAGCTCTATGTTACTATGTGATTTTTTGACTTGGCATTAAAACACGTGCAAACTTGCTAGAGAGCACACTTGAGATTGTCAATTTTTTTTGCAATTTGAAAAAACACATCTTTTGGTGTTGAAATGTCACAAATACAACCCTAAGGGTTAGAAATTCTTGAGGCAAACAATAATTTGGGTGCATTATAACACATTAGTGTTATTGTTTTTCTTAACTTTCCATAACGCGAGTGCACTATAACACTATCACATTTAATGTGCTCATGTTCCTATGAAAAAAAATGGTCTCCTTTATCCCTCACCTTCTCTCTCTCCCTCCTTCCCTATCTCTCCCTCCCTCAATTTCTAGACCTATATTTCTAGCTCTCTCTCTCTTTGTCCCTCTTTAGATCTCTCTCTCTAGACCTATCTCTCTACCTCTCTCTCCCTCCTCCCCTCTATATTTCTCTCTATCTCTCTCCCATTGCTACTTCTCCCTCCCTCCCTCTCTATGTCTCTTTCTCTCTCTTTTATTTTCTCTCTCTCCCCCTCCCTTTCTCTCTCCCTCTCTCCCTCTCTACCTATCCCTCTCTCCACCTCTCCTTCCCTCTCTACTTCTCTCTATCTACCTTATCTCACCTCTCTATCTCTCTCCCCTCTTTACCTCTACCTCCCACCTTTATCTCTCTCACCCTATCTATCTTTCACTCACCCTCCCTACTTCCCTCTTGCCCTTCGTTTCTCTACCTCCCCCTCCCTCCATCACTCTCTCCCTCTATATCACCTATTTATCTCTCTCTCTCTCTAAATTATTCATGGTTTGGGGTTTTATAGCCTAGGTTTTAGGTTTTATGATCGATGGTTTAGAGACTAAATTTGATTTGTAGAGGTTTTAGTGTTGAATTATTTATGTTAATTTTTAGAGTTTAGTGAACAGTGTTTAGGGTTTAGAGCTTAGGGTTTAGGATTTATGATGGAGGGTTCATCATTGAGGATTTAGGGATTAAATTAAATTTTTAAGTTTTTAGTGTTAAAAATTATTAATGTTAGGTTTTAGGGTTTAAGGTTTAGGGCCTATGGTTTAGGGTTTAGGGTTTAGTGTGTAGTGTTTAGAGTTTAGGGCTTAAGGTTTAGGGTTTAGGGTTAATTATGGAGGATTGAGGGTTTACCTATCTATCACTCACCACTCTCTCCCCTCTCTACCTCTTCCTCCCTCCCTCAC
>VDFB02276723.1:0-28751 GCA_007258455.2 Sequoia sempervirens
AATGAAATGGTAATGCATTTGAAATTGAGTACATTTATATGTTTATGTTATGAGAAATTATGCTCATTAGGAGTACAAGGGTGCAATATTTTCTTTGTCCTGAAATAAACTGATGGGTGTTAATGCTAATATGTAAGGATTTTGAGTAGTTTATGTACCATGGAATCATTTTTGAAAGACAATTCTTGATTGTGTTGCTCGAAATGGACTATATAAGTATATATCCTTGTGAGATGAAGTGTTTTCTTAGGCATAACTAGTGTATATTATCTTGATGTAATGAATCATCTTTGATGTTGGTAATAGAAGTTGCAGTACTAATGTTTTATGTTTCCACCCTAGTTTGTGACTTCTAGGAGTAATTCAAGTTTTAGGGTGGGAGGATGTAGTGCCCCTCCATTCTCACTGTGGATGTGTAGGTAGCTTTAGCTTTGAAACCTGGAGATGAAGGTAAAATAATAGGGATATTTAAAAGGTATGTGCTAATGTTGTTAAGCAGTTGATGTTGTATATTATGAGGACTAATCAACATGATGTGACTAATCTTATTCTGATGTCTATGTAGTTGATTATTTATGGGTTGATTCGATTACTAGGTGTTGTTCTAACTAATGTGTTTGGGTGAAGGGGATAGTGTCACATTACTCACTTGTGAGTACCCTATGACGTTGTGATCCCCCTTTCATGGTGTGTTTTTTTATATGGATATGTATATGCATGATCGTGTTGTGTGTTGCAGGTTGCAAGTACTAGGCATTGACTCCACCTGAATTGATAGGTCTGAGCATGCCTTAAACCCAATGGAATAGTGGATTGGACATAGCACTTGGTCCCCTATCCTAGCCATCATCCTTGAAGAGGATGAGTATCTAGTTTGATACCTTGTCAGTATTGTTCGTTGGTCAGTTAGTGTGTTAGGGTTTTGTATTGTGATCCTAGATGTTGATTAGGTAATTATTGGCTTTTGGTTTTAATTGATTTAATTGTTGATAAAGGTCTTTGGTTAAATGGTGCATTAAAATTAATTGTTAAATAAAAGAGAAGGTATATTTTGATAATTATACATGTAAATATATATATATGAATAAAAAAATTAATTAATAATAAAATAACTTTACAACATAAAGTCAAAATTAATAAATGATGTCATAAGGTAAATAAATTAAGGTTGGGCAATGTAATTAATTATAATATGTAAGAATTATCAATAAAATATTTTACTGCTGTGTGAAATTGGAAACCAAATCATAATTACTCAAATTATAATTTAACGAGTTGTTTTAAATCGAAAAATTAATAAATCAAAGTAAACCTTAGTTAAATTTAGGAGTTGGTTAAATTTTTCCCATACAATTGTCATTTTTCCTTTTTTCTTGAAAATGTGATTGGATTTGGGGAATTATTCATTCGGTATCTTTAGGGAGAGAATGGATTCAGGGGTTTTGGGAAGAAAATCTCTATAAAAAAAAGAAAGAAAAATCTCATTCTATTGATGATTTTGGTTGGGAAGTGGGGCTTTGATTTTCTAGATAGAGGAATTAGAAGTTGATATTGCAATGAAGTTGGGAGCTTGACATCAATACCGTCCCACCAAGCGTTGGATCCAGGTTGGATCTTGGCCTCTCATTTACATTTGCTTGCATGTGTGCATAATCCAATCATTTGGTTCTTCCCTTTTTGTTTTGAAAATGGATATAATTTTTTTATCCCATATGTGAGTGTAACTTTTATTTATTCCTATATTAAAACAAATAATAAATGTGTCGGCATAACTTGCAAGCATTTCATTCCATGGCATCGTGTCAATGCATTCCATGAGATGACATCTCCTTGAGGCGCTCTGTCCATGGGTAGCATGCCTTCTACCCTCTCTCACACATGCACAACCCTCTACCATAAGCGTTGGCATGCATCAACCTTTTGCATTTGCTTGAAAGGGTCGACAAATCCAATTTGTGGATATCTTGGAACCATTGCATTCCACGTCGGCATTTGTTTCAAACATTCTGTAATGAGTGGGGTGCTCTCTCTCTCTCTCTGCCATCCATTGTGGAATTTGGCTTTACACCTAGCCAATGCCATTTGCTTGAAAGTTTCTTAAGCCTTTTTAATGAATTTGATTCACATCTCTCCTGCCATCTTACTTTCTGTGAAATGATTCACCTTGAGGTCTCCTGTCAGTGGTTTGCGTGCCTCCTAAAGGTTGCGCCATTGCTACTCCAACGTAATAAATTTGCAACGCATAGTTTAGGGTTCAACACTTGTGTTTGGAAATTGGTATTTGACATTATAATATGTTTTGATAATGTTTTTCGTGGTTTTTTTCCATCATCATTTGGAAACTAAAATACTATGATTTCTCTTGTTGTTAAGTTTAGATAGGTGTTACCTTTGATAAATTTATGTATATGATGCAATTTTCATTGTTTCGATAAGACACAATTTTGTTAAAAAAAAGATTATTTCAAATGATTGGCTTTCAATTAATTATATATATATGGGTATATATAAATATATATATATATATATGTATATATATATATGTATGTATATATATATGTGTATATATATATACGTATATATATATGTGTGTGTACATATATATGTATTTATAAATGTATAAGTATAAATATATATCTATTATATTATTTTTTGATATAATATATCATAGAAGGCATTCCATTTGCAATATATTTTTAATCAATAAATAGAATGCCATTTGATAAAAAAATTAATTGAATAGTTATTACTTAAGTGAATATTTAAATTACTAGGTAAAAGAATTGTATGTTTATTGATTTATTTCATATTTAATTAACTGAGAGGTTAGGGAAAAGGTTAATATTGCGTAAGGATAAAATATTAAGAATAGTTTAATTATTTTATTAATCGGTAAATGATTATTCTTGCTAGTTTATTTGGAGGTGAATATGGATCGTTGTAAGCTATATTCGAGTTTCGATTATGATTTATTAGTATATATAAGGTTAAGTAAACTGTTATAATTTAAATTAGACAAAAATAAAATTTGAGGTTAAATAAAAGTATATTATATATTACTAGTGATAGTATAAATTAGTGAAAGAATATGATAAATCACCTCAACAATGAAGGGATACAAAATATTATGTAATAAAGGGTTTTAATTCATATTTAATTGTGTAGGTAATTAAGGTGAATTGATTATTTTATATATAGGTAATTGAGCGATTTGTAGATTAGTCAATACTAATGTATATGTGTAATCAAATCTTTTAAATTAGTAAATTTCTATATTTTATAACGTGAGATTGTGAATGTCATTCATGTTTGTGATTAAATTAAATTCACTTACCTTACATGGATAGAAGTGGGTAAATTGGAATAAATGTTTAGTTAAATGATGTAATGGGGAAAGTAAATATTAAGTGAGGGTAGAAGATTGGGATTAGGTTATTTGATTTTTTTATTCATATTAAATATTAATGATTGAGTTTACTCTTTGTAGTTAATCAGTAATGAATAATGAATTTTAATGCATAACTTCGTATTTCAATATACATGTGTATAGGAGTGAATTTGCACCCCTTAGAAAAATTTCCCTTTTACCCTCCTTCACTTTAGAAAACCAAATCCGAAGGAAAAATTCCACCTAAGCCTGTTGCCTTCGTTCCACTCGACATTTGTTTCAAGCATCAATAGAGGAATAACTGTTGAGGATGCCATGCAGCATGCAAACATTCATGCGACACACTTACGTCCTTGATAGATTCTCGCGTCTAGAGCTTGTAGAGGTGTTACACTTCCCATTGGGAGTCGACTTGTAACACCCTCTTCGGTCGACCGACCCGAATATGGTTGTTTCCTTCATCTCCTTCAAATTCACCTCTTCTTGATCCATTTTCACTCTCTGACTCTCTTTGAGCCCTCTCTTAGCTCTTCATCAACTCCTCTTCACAAGCTCTAAGCAGCTTCTTCACCATCTCTTCAATCTCCAAACATTTACACTTCATAGCAACAACATCAACACTCCATCACTTCAGTAGAGCAAGTGTGGAACAAAACACCATTGTAGTAGAGGCTTGAGTTCCTCTCATTTTCTCCCCCATTAGCCTTGAGTTGTCTTGGTGGAGGTTGTAAGCTTTCACTCCTCTCCATTATTTGGTTGAGTAGCATAACATTGTTTTGTAGTGCTTTAGCGCTATTTACTTCATTTCTACTTTTCTCTATATCTATATGGTTGTCTGTCAAGGTGGGAAGACCAAAATATGGGTTTGACTGAGGCAAACCCCTATACAGCCCCAACAATTTCTCTCTCCCTCTTGTGTGCAGGTATTGAAGACATTCACGGGTTGTAAGCTTCATGACTTGCGTGGTTGTAAGTATTTCCTTTCTTCTCCTTATCTTTATCATCTCTATTTCACTTCATTTCAATCTTATTACTTCCTATTGCTTTCTTTCATTCTAGAAGTTCTCAATAATCGAAGTGTAAGTTGTCACTTAGCTATTTTCTGAGACATTCTCACTTTTTGGTCCATATGAGACGCCAAGGCGCCTCTAGGACACCAGCGCACCATGTTGTCATCTGCACTTCGTGTTGTCATCCTTTGGCTGAGAGCTTGTCAGTTTTTCTAGAGAATCTTTGTGACCTTCTCTTTCTGATTCTAGAACTCTCATCATTTTTCCTTGAGGTAGTTTAGGGCAGTTCACCCTTTGAGGCTCTCTGAGTGAAGAGAACTCGTGAGTAGTGAATCCCCCTTCTCTACATTTTGGTGAACTTGACATGAAGAGAAAATCTTCTAAAAAACTAGGAAATAATTTACCCCTACAGAGAGTAAAATCAATCATTAAATTTCAACTTGAGAGAGAGAGGGTAGAGGGTACAAGGGTTTAGGGTTTAAGGGTTAAGGGTTTAGGGTTTAGGGTAGATGGAGAGAGGGAGATGGGCTAGGAGGGAGAGACTTGAGAGAGAGAGAGAGAGAGGGAGGGAGTGGGAGAGAGATAAAGGGTATAGGATTAAGAGTAGAGGGTAGAGGGTTTAAGGGTTAAGGGTAGAGGGTAGAGGGGAGCTCGAGATAGAAGGAGTAAGTGAGTGAGAGAGAGAGACCTGAGAGAGGGAGAGGGGGTAGGAGGGAGAGACTTGAGAGAGACAGAGAGACAGAGAGAGTGGGAGACATATAGAGGGTAGAGGGTTAAGGTTAGAGGGTAGAAGGTTTAAGGGCTTAGGTTTTAAGGGTTTAGGGTTGAGGGTAGAGGGTTTAGGGTAGAGGGTAGGGGTATTGGGTTGAGGGTAGAGGGTTGAGGGTTGAGAGAGGTAGAGGATTAGGGTTTAAGGTTAGAGGGTATTGGGTTGAGGGTGAGGGTAAAGAGTTTAAGGGTATATGGTTAAGGGTTTAGGGTTAAGGGTAGAGGGTAGAGGGTTTAATGGTTTAGGGTAGAGGGGAGAGAGATAGAGAGGGAGGGAGTGGGAGAGAGATAGAGGGTAGAGGGTAGATGGTTTAAGGGTTTAAGGTTAGAGGGTCAAGGGTACCTTGAGCATAACTCCCCAAGGACACATGTCATCCTTGGATTGTTGACATGAAATGACCAATCAAAAGTTAGTTTCCATTTTCTCTCTTTTTCCATGTATCTATTATATTTCTCTCTCATGCTCTCTTTCTTTGTCTATTCCTTTCTCTTTCAATCTCTATCTCCATCTCTCTCTCTCTCTCGATATCTATCTATCTTAATTTTTCTCCTTCTCTCATTCTCTATCTTTTGAGTTTCTTTCTCTTTATTAGCCGATAGGCTACATATATCATGAGATTTGAGGTTGAAATAATTTTGATGCCTACAAAACACTACTGAGTCGTTGGAAAACAAGTTTCAACTTCCATTTAATGGTAAACCAGCTACATTTTAATGGTAAAATCCTTTAAATATTAGGTAAAAGCCTCCAAAATCTCACTTTTCACATAGAAGTCATATAAATATTGATTTGGCAACTGGATGGGAAGATTTTATTTCCATTTGCAGTATTTTTTGTCAATTTTATGGAAACTTTATTTTTCTATTTGCATTGATTTATGTTTTAAATCTGTGTGCAAAAAATTTATAATTAGATAATACTTAATTTCTTTAAAGATAAAATCTAGATATGTCTAAATTTATTTCATTCCATTATTTAACACTTATTATTAATTGTTTAATTACACCACATGCAACTAGAATTTGCAGCACATCCAAAACACATACTCTCTAACATATTAACATATATTTAGTTTTCTATTGGTGTATTCCTTGAACCTCCTTTAGGTGCAAGTGCTAGTATATATACCTCTCTCTCTATAGAATTGTCTACCCCTCTATAATAACTTTTCTAGCTATAAATGGAGTTGAAATTTCAAATGAAATAAAAATTCTTGAACTTAAGAATTTCATGTCCAACAAATATAAGTTGTATATAATTGTAATTTAGGAAAAATGATTTTAAAAAACTTCACTAGGTTTCAAACAAGTATTGAAAGCATATATACATGAGTTTACATGCAAGCAAAAAAAGTGAGAGATGATGCTATAAGTGTAGTTGAACTTTCAAATGAAATCAAAGATTCTTGAACTTAAGAATTCCATGGAACAAATATGTACATATAATTGGAATTTACACGAAATGATTTACAACTATGTACAAGTTACTATAAGTTCTCACTTGAACATGTATACATGTACAAGTGAACTTGAAAATCATGGATATAATCTAACTCAAACATTCTAGTTCAACTCGCTCTTCAATAACATGTAAATTTTTTTGATGATCATCACTACCTAGTCTCCATTTTTTTCGTCCACGTGCATGTGGAACTGCATAAAGATGTAGGGTGGTAGCAATTATTAGGTGAGTATATTGATATACCTTGTTATCAGGTTGATAGTCAACAAAATAAATCCCGTGTTGAACAACTTTGACTTGTTTTAGATATATCCCTTGCACTACAATAGAACTTGCATAGTAAACATAAACCTGAGGTAAGACATGTGAACGTGTACAACATTTTCATGCTCATGGTTTGGACAATATATATTTAATGTTTTTAATGTAATGTACACATGTACACAATGTATATATATAATTTTAAATTCAAACTCACCTATGGGAAATAACATTCCATCGCTTGTTTTAGGTTGTGTTAGCCTATTCCTCTCTTATGTGCAACGCGGTAAATAATAGCTAACACCTTCTATGTTTCTAGGATCTGTTATAACTGCAAAAACATCTTTGTACACCAAATTTACAGAAAAAATTTCTAAAAAATTTAGAAATGTCTCTAGACTTTAAAGACCATTATATATATATATATATATAATATTTAAATTATTGAAAAATTACACATGTACCTTTTCTAACCAATCCTGAAATATGGTCATAATCAATTGAAATCAAAGGAATGTCTTGAAATATTTCTTCCTCATTTTCATTGTATGTTTCTAAAACAACTAGTGGCACCATATCCCATTTACTAACATATCTAGGTTCTTGGTTGTTGCATGCATGATCAGATTTTCCCGCAATGCAATCAGTGCAAAAACAAGAGTAATCCCTTGTGTATAATGTCCATCCAGGGTGACTATCTGAACTCATAACACAATGAAAAGATCTTGTTATGCCTACCCTCTTGCATCCATGCATCAATCTTCTATCCACACCGCAAAGTGTTTCTTACACCATTCAACAACATCATGTGCATTGTCTATACAATCTCCCAAATAACTCATTTGATGCTTTATTAAAGCACTTTTGATGCAAGCTCCTGCGCCATCATGCTCACCCTTTCCATGCCCACTCTAAAAGAAACTACAAACATGTGGTATTTTGTAAATTTTATGATATCTAGATAGTGCATAAAATGGTCATGATGATTTGAATTGTGCCGCACATCCATTTGACCATACAAAATGCTTTTGAAATTTTACACCCCTACTTCTCAAATTCTCAAAACATTTTGTAAAGCAATGTTGTACAAAAATTATGTGATGCTCTTTATCATCACTAATATAAAAGTGATATTCTTTCTTAATGGCCCATTGTTCATTTGTACTCTCAACACCATCTAATCTGATAGTGCATGTCGATAACACACATGAACCATAATAGTGATCTTCTTTAAAAAGTAATATTCTGATTGAATCTCCTTTTGATGTACAAAAGAGTAATTTTATGCAAATTCAACTACTGATAGAACTGTTCCAAGTGGGAAGGTATCTCTCAATGTTTGAAATTTTTGTGCTTGCCACTTAGCAAAAAAGGACTTTTGTATGTATGGTTGTATCAATTTTTGAAAATCTTCCATAAATTTTCCAATAGGAATCTCGTCTTCTACATAGTTTAACCTTGTGGATTCTTTCCCAAATTTTTTTTGAAACTTTACATACTTGTAACTCTTGCAATTTACTATCTTTGTTAGGTCGGTATCTTCATTTCTTGAAGGAAATTTAGCAAAATTTCCACATGTTTCACAAATTCCTTTTATGCAGTTTATTTGAGGTCCATTTTCATGATCACATAACATATCCTTTATAAAAAAATTACCTGTTTAGGAGGTGCATTTTGAAAACCATAACTTTCTTCTCTCATCTTTTGAAACACCTGATAGTAGAGATCAAATTCAATATGATAACGACAACAACAAGTTTCAAAAAACTTGTTTATCTTCACATAATATGGCTTTAACCTTTGAAACATTGTTTTCTCAATCTTTATATGAGGATATATATTACAAAAGTTCATATACATCTCAAGTTGTGTTATGTCTTGCCAATGTTTAATATGATTTTCATAAATACCAGGCCCAATCCTGTGTCTCATATCATCTCTAGTATTTGATGATGAACAGGTCTGATCATGCCAAAAACTTGAGATCAAGTTCGTAACAACATCTTCAATCCTGTCAGAATTGGGAGCTCTACACAAATTTTCCCAATTTCCTTCTAAACTATCATCCAAAACCTTTCTCTTTATCTCATATTTTATTAGTGTGGTTCTACTATAACCAATTTCAGCTGAAAGTGCAGACATTTTTCTTTTTCTTGCTATATCTTGATTTATAATAGATGTCAACATCACCCTTCTTGTAGTGGCCTTATCCAGTGATCAAGATCATTTCCCAATAGAATCTAGACCCATTTTAACATTTTCAACAATATATTTTTGTAATTCCATGTGTTTCTTCTTATTCGATGCCGAATGTACACCCAACAATTGTAATGACTCTTTCAGCTCATTACAAAGAAGTAAATGTGATAACAATTAGGTTTTTCAAGTCTTTTGAGATGATTGAAATGATCATTGATTATTCCATTTATAGATTTAGTCATTGACCTCTTACTCTTATTTTTAGGTTGGTCGGCATAACATTTCAGTTTCTCCATATCCATTTCAAGTAAATGATCTAAATTTCTATAAGAAATTTGTTTCCTAACCTTTTCAACTAGTTTTATATGCTCATCCATGCCAATAGAAGGAAGTGATCCTGACCCCTCTCTAACATGCATTGTTTGAACTTGTGCCTCCTCCCTATCTTCAGGGTCCATGTGTTCTTTAGCAGATTCGTTTGATCCAATATCTAGATTTGGCTCGACTTCAACATGAGAACTTCTTGCTTTTTGAGCCCTTTCTACATGTCACAAAATATTTTGCACAAAAATTGAGAGATGATGCTATATAAGTGGGGTTTATGTATGCAAGCAAAAAAAGTGAGAGACATGATGCTATAAGTGGAGTAGAAATCCTAAAGCCAAATGAAATCTGACCTGCTCTATAGTGATCCCTTAGTCTGATGTGATGAAGACATATGCCTCCAAGAGGTCCTCAGCCAAACAATGCATAGTATTGCATGCCATATCTCCTATAACTCCATCGAGTTGTGTGGGTGCAAGGATGCCCACCACTGTAAAAGGATCCATGTTGTTGTGTTGTGCTGCAAATGGCATGGATTGTGAATGTCTAGACATCAAATGTTGACCCACATGATCAGTAGATATCCTAGTGGTTGCAGCTACAATGTCACCTACACTGTCAATTACTTCCTTTTGGGAAGCAATGAGAACTTGAACCACTAAGGGAGCTAGAGCTAGGGTGAGAGCAGGAGACCTTCCGCCAACCAATTCCCTAAACATCAGGGCTAGTCTATCTACTTGACGATAGGTGGGCCTATCGATAATCCTGCCACGCCCCTAACCAACATATGGTGGAATGTCCAAGTAGTTGACTTTGAGGCCCAAATGGACCTCAGTATACAACTGCTGCACAAAATATAATGGAATTTGGTCATTGTTTGGATATTGATCATGTGATGCAAGAAATCTTGAGTAGATCAATGGGGCCATAACACGATCTGCACATTTGGTGACCTGGTATCCCCTCACCTTACGTTTATTTTGATAGAATGGAAAACAAGTGTTTTTAATAATTTATTTGGTCACAACATCATGTATTTGTGTATAGGGAACCTCACCATGTACTTCTTTCCGCATGTGGGAAAGAATAGCAGCTACTCTATCAGAGGAATATCTACTAGTATGCCCAAGGTCATCTCTTATTCGTTCTAGGCTTTGTAATATGGACATGCAAACTTCTGAATATATGCCTATGTTTGTACCATTTGTTAATGACTCTCTCAATCTCCTAATCTCACTATTATTATTTGCAAATAGTGTTTCAGAGGTGGAACAAGTGCATTTTCCATGTGATATGTATGTACACCTAAAGGAGCAATGAGATGTTGGTAAATAATATATCTAGATCTAGGGAATAGAAATCTAAAACAGTTCTAACTAAATTTACAAGTGTGCACATGATATATATATTGAACCTGTAAGTTGCACACATATAAAATATTCATTTTAGATTAGATTTGTATATGCAAGATAATGTCACTAGTAATGAATGCTACTTGGGATGACAAAACAAGCATTCACTAGTTCAAATAATTCATATAATCATCAATAATATTTTCATACCATTAACAAAAAAACATTCAACATCTATCATAGTTTTTCATAATCAAAACATTCATTGCTAGATTGCACACAAAACATAATCTAAAATAGTTCTAAATAAATTTACAAGTGTGCACATGATATATATATATATATATATATATATTGAACCTATAGGTTGCACACATATAAAATATGCATCTTAGATTAGATTTCTATATGCAAGATAATATCACTAGTAATGAATGCTACTTGGAATGACAAATAGAGCATTCATTAGTTCAAATAATTCATCTAATCATCAATAATATATACATACCATTAACAAAAAAACATTCAACATCTATCATAGTTTTTCATAATCAAAACATTTTCACTATTTTATTTAATTTTCTAAAAATTTTACTTATTTAATTGAATATATTTATCAATTTATAATTCTTAGGTTCAAATATCACTCTTCTAGAGATCATATTATATGGATTCCTCCATAAGAAATCAGGTGAAAGTTTAATTTTGATGGTTCTTTGAGGGGAAACCTAGGGCACTCTAGTAAAAAATGTGTCATTAAAGACTTAAAAAATCTTGATAAAGGTTGCATCTAAGATTTATTTCCTAGAACTAGTAATAAAGGGAAAGCATCAGTACTTAACATTGGTGTTCATGTAAAATAAATTTAGTCATTATTGAAGGATATTCAATGGAAACTATATTTAACATCATGAAAATATAATTGATCAATTAGAAGAAAAACATCATACTATATGAGGCATGGGAAATCCTTGATTCACCATGTAATGTCCCCTTTCTGACGGAAACACTTAAACCTGGAATCTTACATTCAAAACATTTCTCAAAGAAACATTAGAAGCGTTAGGGTTCAATAAGTTTCAATGATAGTATCTATTAAGATCAAAGAGGATATAAATATTTCATTCTAGTCAAAGGATTATTCATTTCCTTCACTATGGGTTATTCTTCTATAATATGTTTCATAAGTATATTAGGGTAGATATTAACATCTTTGTAGAACCGATAGATGGAATTCTATTATATCACTTATCTTCATGGTGAATGAGTAGAGTCATTATTACTTATAAGGCTCAATAATTTCTATAAGCATTATTATTGCACAATCATGAAAATATATATATAGTTTGGATAAATATGTATGTGTCGTTATCTCTAATTGAACTCCATTTATAAAATATATAAGTCATGACCTCTATATGAATATGAATATAGATATGTATATGTATTCTATTTAAATATGCGTATATCATTATTTCTAATAAATATTTATATATCATTATTGTAATTAATATTTATATATCATTATTGTAATTAATATATATATATAAATGAATGAATATATACCTATGTGTTTGTGTAAGTATCTATACTTACTGCTCACTACCTTAACAGATTTCTGATTCTGTGCAGATCATAGATACCTCAATGATAATTCCTTTCTTCCATATTCTCTTTCTTTATTTTTCTGATGCTTTCTCTATTTTCCTTCCTCTTTCCCAAACTCTTCTTTTATATCTCCCTTCATCTCATAAAATTGTGTCCCTTTGGGAGGGACACGCCTTTTAGGGCTAACCTGATTCTCTCACCCCAAACGAGCTCCTTCTTTCTTTCCCAGCGATTTAGTTCTTCCTACATTTTATGCTTCTTTTTTGGTATGGAATATATTCCTTTCTCCATTCGATGCCCATCTTAAATACTCTTCTTTGGAGAGAAGAGATCGTGCCTTTTTGGAAGGTTGTTGCCTTCCCAATCACTGCCTCTTAAAGTGATTTCTTCTTAAGTTTAATCGTTGCCTATGCAGCAGTTAATAAGCTTTACATAGATGCCTTTTAATATATATCTTTTATTACTATTATTGTCTATCTTTATTATTTGTTATTCAATATGTGTATATATTTGTATGTACATTTTATTGTATTTATATTTATATTTATTCATTATTATGTTTGCAAGATAATAAGATTTATCAATTTATTATTTTATAATGAATAGTATTAATGACTTATATGGTAATTAAGATTTGATAATGATATTTTAGATTATAAATAATGATTATTATTTTATATTAGTTTCATATATATATTTATATATTTGATTTGTTATTATTTTAGTATTTACAATATTATAATGACCTTAAATTACTAATGTTATTTGTTTATATTTTATATTCGGTAATTATAACATTATCTTTGGATAATTATAATTATGATTATATTGCCAACATCCTTATATATGTTTTATTTATTTATTTATTTCTCGATCCTTTATATCTTAGTGACACAATTTCGGGGGACATGACACACCAAAATTATTCTCTAACTATGTTGCTACCATGAAGGAAACAAGACAACATGTTTCTTTTCAAATCAAGGGATTTATAGCATGAATGATTTAATAATTGGGAATTAAATGAGAATTTTTCTAGATCATACAATCATGTGGCATGTAACTCCTTAAATGATTTTTCCCCATCATTCCATTAAAGTTAGCTAATTGTGTTCTCTAAGTTAATCCATTTATTTGCCACTAGTGTATGGAATAACTATCCTAGTATAAATGAATCAAGTGGTAATCAAACAAGTTATTTCATTGTGGAGTTTGTTGTTATTTAATGTATAGGTATGCAACATAGAGAAATTTTAGAATTTTCTTCCTTGTCAAAAAGATAATATTTTCCCAAAGAAAACCATAAGCATGGATATAAATGTAAGACTCCTCAAGTTTGATACTAAAGGTGCAAGATTATCTCAACCAATGAGATAACATAGTGCTTAATAAAGTGTCTCTTAGATAAGTTATGCTCATTGCAGATTAAGGGAACAACCCAATATATAGTAGAGGAAAATTTCCCTTGTCATTCTAGTTTACCAGACACACCTTGATGGTTCTAAGTCAATAGTTGAGATATTTTCATTTGTAGGAGATGTAGAGAGGGTAGAACAATGATTTGAGCACATAGAGGTATAATTTCAATTGAATTTCCTTAATGTATCAAAGAATAAAATTTTCCTATCCTAAGTTGAAACTAGCAAATTATGGATTGAATTTCTTTAAAAATCTATAATTTTATTTGGTTGTAGGAAAGCATGATATTTCATAAGTCTATATGTAGTAAAAAGACAATGGTCAACATCATGGGTATCATAGATGAAGAAAATGTGATTTCTTTGTTTGGTCTCATCTACCATGGGTATCTTCAAATTTTTTGATCATTCCTCCTACTAACATTTTGTCTAATTTTATCTCAACTCTTGTTTTGACATTGAGGTTTCAAGTTAATATTTTATTTTCCTTTATGGTTTGGATCCTTCTTTTAGTTCTATCTGCATGGTTCCTACCTCTTCTTTTATACCTTTTAGGTTAGTAAATATTCTAGGAAAAAGGTCTTCATATTTTTTTAAATTTCCCACTTGCATCACTTATCTTTCATCCCATTAATCTCCAATTTTTTCCATCTTAGGGTTCCTTCTAAAATTATATTTTGTTCTCTAGTCCTCAATGGTTCATTGAAATATTTATTTTTTAGTGCATTATTAGTGGCTATTTCATTTTCCCCTTCTTCAACTTATATTTTTTTTAAGTTTTGAGGATTTTCTTCTCCTTTGGATTCCATAATTTATTCTTAGAGGCACCACTTAACTTCTATTGTGGTGTTTCAACCTTATCCATCCACTTTATCAAGTTCCAAATGCTTATCTCCTTTGGCAATATAGTCTAATTTTCTTTGTGAAGGACTATTTCTACTAGATACATGATAATGTGCTTCATTTTAGTACATTTTGGATTAGCTTGTCAATATCATGGAATGTAAATTTTTTACAAAATTATTTTGTCCCATCATCCAATTGTCGGTTCCTCCTCTCTTTTTTTAGTTAATATACCTTTTTTTGCAATAGGTGATAATGTCCAATAGAAAAGTTTGGTATATAGCCTTTCATCATATTACCTTCTATTTGTCCATTCCCTAATGCAAATTTGAAGGTTTATTTCAAGTTTCATCTTGCCACAATATTTTAGATTGGGTTTATAGTCTCCTTTTGATAAGTACTTGGTTCTTATAAGGACCAAAAATGTCTTCCCAATTGGGATATTAGGTTTGTGGGTGTACCACCATCTTGTCATGCTACAAAGTATCTTGAAGAGATTATAATCTCAAATTTTATTTCTTAAATAATTTTTCCATGTATTCTATACATGTTAAAAAAGTTCCCACCCTAAAATATCAAGGAAGCTTAATATGAGAAATTCCAAGTGAAATGTGGTTAAATTGTTTTGACATTTAGTATGTTGTCTCTTTTTATAGTTTCCTTTTGTATTATGTGGTGGGTTTTCATCATTTGAAATATGTTGAGTGGAATTTTTTTTAACTTTTCCTAAGTTTTGGATCCTCCTCACATCTAATATCTTTCTAGATCTTACTTCTAGCTCATCCCAAACCCATTCTTCCATAGCATATTCATTATCAATGTTGTAACTATTGATATCAAGTACATGATTTATCCTCTTGAGTTAGGATCATGCATGGTGTCTTAGACTATTATTCTTAAAGAATGTAGTCCTTTCAATTATTCTTCTCCAATTTTTTCTTATGTTATCTTCTTTATGTATGCCTTACTCATATCAATGTATAGGGGTATATGTATTAACTTTTTTGTCAAAGAATGAGATTTATTCTTTATAGGAGTTAATTATGTTGAAAAATGAGGTGTTTTTTTAGGTGTTTTATATGCATTAACTTTAATTGTCCCATTATAGTTTACAAACCATTCTAAATTTAGTAAAACGCTGAAGGTATTAAAGAGTTCCTTCATCTCTATTACTTCAAAGTCTAATTTTTTCTTGATTCCCATTAAATTAACTTCTATCTTTCTCCAAGTTCCAACCATACAAATGGTAGTACTATCCACAAGATCAATGTTAAGGGGGATCACAGACTATTGGCTTCCTAAATTCTTCTCAAACTCTTTTAGGTATAAATGATTTTGAGGTAAAATATTATGTTCTTAAAATATTTGTTGTTTAGTTTAAGTTTTACTATAATTTGTTTCTTCTTCCATCTTCATGAGCTTGAATAATGTGTACTTGCTCAAATTTCTCTATCAGGTCCTCATAATCAATTGAAGCTATATCCACTTGAGATAAAGAAGGAAAGTGCTACAAAGTAAATCCTACTAGTTATTGTGATCATTGTGGGAAATATGCTTATATAAAATTATCATGTTGAAGGAAGTTGCATTCTAAGATGAACCCTCAAAAGAAAGGTGAAAAGGGTAAGCCAATTTAGCATCTCTCCATTGGAAGGGATAAAGAGATAGATTGCACTTCCAAGTTGTACTCTAGGATTACTTGCACTAATAGGAAAGCTAGTTTGTTGGATCAAGAAGCTTTGTTCAATATTAATGTTAAGATGTTAATATTGATGTACACATTCTAATTCTTGTTTTCAAACTATCTTGATTTCCAAATGTTTGGTTGAAACTTTTGGCCTAAATTATTATTAACACCCCAAGTTAAATTGGTTTGGTTGAATCAAATAATAAGCTAGTTACTAAGAAACACAAAATGGAACTTAGTGATAAGACTAATGATTATGGCCTTCTTATATGATCCTACTTAATAACCCTTTAAGACAATCAAATTCCCTATTATCATCTATGAAATATTTATGGTATTCCTTAAACACAAGTTGATAATTCAATTTTAAACATGAGAATGGAGAGGAAAATAACCCTTAATTATCCCTCTGAAAGAAATACAACATAAAGGAGATGATTCTAATAGTAAACATATGTTCATATATTCATTTAATAGAGACACAAATCAAAATTAAAGTGGCATATGTACAACATGAAAATTGTGTGTCTTACTTAAAATAAGTGTTTTCTGAAATACAAATAGATTTTACTCAAATTTTCATTCTGATTTTTGAAGTGTTTAGATACTTTTCTTTAAATTTTTTAAACAGGGTATGGACATCCATCATATTATAAAGGATAGAGGAATTTTGTGCATTTTCCCTAGTATACATGTATGTGAAATGTGGAAGAATTGACAAGGCAATTGAATTGTTTGAAGGATATGCACAAAATGGATTTGTTGAAAAGGGTTTAGAAACTTTCAAAAAAATGCAATTGGTGGGTGTAAAGCCAAATTTCACAACCTTTGCCAACATCATCCCTACCTATGCCAAAATGGGACCTTTGGAACACAAAATATGTAAGAGCATGAAGGATATAGGAATTTTTTCAGATGTTGTAGTTGGAAATGCTCTGGTAGAAATGTATGCAAGATGTAGAAGCAAAGAAAATGCAATGAATTGTTTTGACTTAATGCCTCAAAAATGTGGTCCTATGGATTGCTACGATTGCAAGATAGGTACAAAAAGAGTTTGTTGAAAAGGCTTTAGAAACTTTCAAGAAAATGCAATTAACAGGTGTAAATCCAAATCCCAAAACCTCTTCCAACATCCATAGTGCACAGTGCATAAACTAGAGGAATGCACCCAAAATATTCACTGTTAGGTTAGGATTAGCCGCCAGCCATTCAAAATATTTTTGAGACATTTGTTGAAAAGGCTTTAGAAACTTTCAAGAAAATGCAATTGGCAGGTGTAAAGCTAAATTTCACAACCTTTTCCAACATTCTCCCTACATGTGCCAAAATGGGAGCTTTGAAATAGGGTATGGACATGTGTGAAATGTGGAAGCATTAACAAGGAGAGTGAACCGTTTGACCGATAGTCTCAAGAAATTTGATCTCATGGAATGCCATGATTGAAGGATATGCACAAAATGGATTTGATGAAAAGGTTTTAGAAACTTTCAAGCAAATGCAATTCATTGCAAACATGTATGCGAAATGTGGAAGCATAAAACCAACCTAAAAGTCACACTGGAGGGTGATGCACTATGGAGGACCTCACACTGGAGGGTGATGCACTATGGAGGATGTCGCTCAAGGTGGTGAGTTCGCCAGGAGGTTCACCCAGGAGGTTCACCACTGCACATGAAAATGACAGTTGAAACCGAGAGTCACAATATTTTATTCAAAAAGACCTAATTTGGGGGTTCGAGCGAACCCCCTTTTGTTCGATTTACATTCATAGGTTTGAGAAAACTAGGGGGTTCGCTCGAACCATATGGTTCGCTCAAACACATTTAAGGGTTCACTCAAACCCATCAATTCGAGTGAACCCCTTAAATTTGTTGAAGTGCCCAAAATGCATTTTTGCTTCCTCTATAAAATTGTAAACCACTTATGTGGCCCTACCCAAAAATGGTTTATTCCCTTACAATCCCTTTCTTATTTGACATAATTGTTATGAAATAGTTGATAGATAAAACATTTATAGTCCTTTCTACTAACTACTATATAAATAATTATTAAAAATATATAAACATATATAATTCTTGACCATAAATATTTGTTTGTATCAAGAATTTACTAATTTATTTAATTAACCTAAATATTTATATAAAACAAAATTATTCTCTTACAATCATTTTCCTATATAACCTTAACATATGTGCCCTTATTGTTATAATTTTTTATTTAGGTGGTAATGTTATGTTATAATACCCTATGTGCCTTTATGACTACATCCTACAAAATATGATTACATGTTTATGGGTAAGTGAATAGAAATGGGGGACCAAAAAGGGATCTTAAGTGGTCACTTTTTTTCTCAAATTAGAAAAGATTGATATTGGATAAGAAATTGAATATAGTTATGTTCAAAATTTGGAGATGCAACAAGAACAAGAGTCATAATACTCTAAATCTACTTCCTAAACTACTATTTTTTTTTAAATGGTGGAGATTAAGGGGTTCAGAAAGGGGGAACACACAAAGTGCTCCTATTTTTGTCAAAAGAACATAACTTAGCATCTAGTGTGCTACCCCTAGATTGTTAACCTTTTTTAAGTATTTAAAAAATAGCTTCAGTGAAAAATTAGCTAACACCATGTAGTTTATGCCTGATTTTTTTACTAATTTTTTAGTGAATATATTATTTTCTACTAATTTTCAAAGTGAGCACATCTCAAAAAATAAAAAATTGAGTGTGCTCCCCCAAAATTTTATAGGAAGCTAATTGAAAATCATTTTATTGACCATGTATAGAATAGAGTCTAGTTTCTAAAAATGTAATTTATTTAAAATTTTGATGAACAACTAAACAATGAAGCCAAAAATACCATATGTAGGTTTTTGAAAAAAAATAAAGACACTAGCAAAAGAAATTAAAGATCAAAACCTTAACATATTTGAAACGTGAAAAAATTACATGGTTAGAAAGCTGAGAGAGCTCTATGTTACTATGTGATTTTTTGACTTGGCATTAAAACACGTGCAAACTTGCTAGAGAGCACACTTGAGATTGTCATTTTTTTTACAATTTGAAAAAACACATCTTTTGGTGTTGAAATGTCACAAATACAACCCTAAGGGTTAGAAATTCTTGAGGCAAACAATAATCTGGGTGCATTATAACACATTAGTGTTATTGTTTTTCTTAACTTTCCATAACGCGAGTGCACTATAACACTATCACATTTAATGTGCTCATGTTCCTATGAAAAAAAATGGTCTCCTTTATCCCTCACCTTCTCTCTCCCTCCTTCCCTATCTCTCCCTCCCTCAATTTCTAGACCTATATTTCTAGCTCTCTCTCTTTGTCCCTCTTTAGATCTCTCTCTCTAGACCTATCTCTCTACCTCTCTCTCCCTCCTCCCCTCTATATTTCTCTCTATCTCTCTCCCATTGCTACTTCTCCCTCCCTCCCTTCCTCTCTATGTCTCTTTCTCTCTTTTATTTTCTCTCTCTCCCCCTCCCTTTCTCTCTCCCTCTCTCCCTCTCTACCTATCCCTCTCTCCACCTCTCCTTCCCTCTCTACTTCTCTCTATCTACCTTATCTCACCTCTCTATCTCTCTCCCCTCTTTACCTCTACCTCCCACCTTTATCTCTCTCACCCTATCTATCTTTCACTCACCCTCCCTACTTCCCTCTTGCCCTTCGTCTCTCTACCTCCCCCTCCCTCCATCACTCTCTCCCTCTATATCACCTATTTATCTCTCTCTCTCTAAATTATTCATGGTTTGGGGTTTTATAGCCTAGGTTTTAGGTTTTATGATCGATGGTTTAGAGACTAAATTTGATTTGTAGAGGTTTTAGTGTTAAATTATTTATGTTAATTTTTAGAGTTTAGCGAACAGTGTTTAGGGTTTAGAGCTTAGCGTTTAGGATTTATGATGGAGGGTTCATCATTGAGGATTTAGGGATTAAATTAAATTTTTAAGTTTTTAGTGTTAAAAATTATTAATGTTAGGTTTTAGGGTTTAAGGTTTAATGTTTAAGGTTTAGGGCCTATGGTTTAGGGTTTAGGGTTTAGTGTGTAGTGTTTAGAGTTTAGGGCTTAAGGTTTAGGGTTTAGGGTTAATTATGGAGGATTGAGGGTTTACCTATCTATCACTAACCACTCTCTCCCCTCTCTACCTCTTCCTCCCTCCCTCTCTCTCTCTCTCTCTCTCTCTCTCTCTCTCTCTCTCTCTCTCTCTCTCTCTCTCTCTCTCTCTCTCTCTCTCTCTCTCTCTCTCTCTCTCTCTCTCAACTTCTCTCTCTGCCTCAGCCTCTTCCATCTCCTCTCTCTCTCACTCCCCAATCTCTCTCTACATACCTCTCCTTTCCTTCTCTCCTCCCTCCTCATTGCCTCTCTTTTCCTCTCCTCTCTCTCTACCTCTCCTCCTCCCTACCTCTCCTTAAGCATCTCCTCCTTCTTCCCTCTCCACCAGTCCCTCTCTAGCATTTTCTCTGTCTCCTCCTCTAATTCTCATAAGAAAGGTGGAAGAGAAAATGAGGGAAAGAAAGCGAGTCTAAATGAAATGAAAGGAAGAGAGAAGGAAGAATAAATGGAAATGAAATGAAGAGAGAGGAATGGAAGAAGGAATAAAATGAAAGAGAACGAAACAAAATGAAAGGTCACGAAGATGAAAATATGGAAAGAGAAGAGGATATGAAGGAAAATAAATAAAGAATAAATAATAAATAAAGAAGAGAAGAAAATGAAAGAAAGAAAGTAAATATAGATAATAAAGGAAAATAAGTGAATAGAAGAAAGATGAAAAGAGATAGAAAGAGGATATATCTTAGAGAATAAGAAATGTCTCTAGAAAGGAAACAAATAATATAAAATTATTGAAGATATGAAAATTGACTATTTGAAAATTATAACCTACATTATAACTCCTAGAGATTTGAAATCATTCTCAAACATCCTAAAACTACACACATATAAATGTCACTTAAATTAATAGAAAATCCATCCCTCGAGCACTACAATTTTTTTTCAATTTGCAACAAGTACCAATGTAATCGACTAAGAATATTCCAACTAGATTAGATGGACTAATCTCAAAAGTTCTTCATTCATCCTTGTGATAAAAAATCAACACCACTACTTATATGCTTACACTTGAAATTGTGGTAAGTTCCCAAGGTCAAAGTCTTTCCTAGACCTACAACCTAAGCCTCAAGGGTTTGTGATGACCCTGCCTACGTATCCCCTCATGGGAATTAGAGGCTTCGTAGTTCACCCCACAATGTTAGAGGGAATTCATTCTCTCCTCTTGCATGAGATCTTTGATCTCACTTTTAACCCATGAATATTATTTAAGTACATGTAAGCTATTAACTTAGCCAATTATAATATAATGATAATAAATTTTCCATCAATTGTTGGGTCCATACCAAACATTACCAAGCATTAGTATACAAACATTCACAATAGTCACAAGGAGCATATCATACCATAATCCCAAAGATCATACACAATGTAAGACCTCCATATACACAAGTTGACTAGCTTGTACACATCACTAGTTAATAGTGATTGGATCATACACAAATCATAAGTATAATGGTGATTAGCTCATATGTACATCACAAGTACAACAATGATTGTTTCATACACATATCACATTCACATTAGTGACTGGCTCCAACATATATTGCAAATACATAGTGACAAGCTCTAACATACATCACATATACATAGTGATGAGCTCCACCATACATCATGAATACACAATAATGAGCTCAATCATACATCACAAATACATAGTGACAAGCTCCAACATACATCACATACACAGTGGCAAGCTCCAACATACTTCACATACACATATTGACGAGATCCAACATACATCTCATCCACAATGGCTTGTTAACACATCACAATGGTTGACTAACACATCACAATAGCTAACACATGTCCATAATGCATCCCAAATAGAAAGAATATCGGTGCATTGCACACTACATTGTGGGCCCTATCCTTTCCTTCGGTTTTCTGCACAATTGGACAAATGGGAAGAGGATTCGATGCATCCCATACTACAATATGGATCTGTCCTCAACCCCATAAGGCCAAGTATACAGTCTAACAACTAGGAAGGGGATTTGGTGCATCCCATACTACACTGTGGGTCTATCCACCATCCCAAGGGTTTCCCCAAGTAGTGAACCTACCATAACCCGGTGGATTCTGACTTCAATCAACTATAGGCCACTGACAACAAGTTTATCCACCCAGGAAGAAGTATCTCCCAAAATATACCACCTTGTGACCTTAGTGATATTGGCAACTATCTTCTTCACAATCACAAGTAACACTTGGCATCAGTCACTTTTGTGCCCTCAATGACAGCCAATGAACCCCCTCAATACAATGGTTAGCCTCATATTACTATTATCTGCATGGATGGGTCCCTACTCGTGCAACTGTTACCGCATCATAATCATAACCAGGGTAGCCCATAACAACCACCTTCGTGAACTAGGTAAATTTTGGTTAGTCCCTAACAATAGATCATACATCGATCATTGGAATGGTCCAATTACTTCTTGTCACTGCTCAAATATCCTGGAGGTTCACTCTTGAGTGGTTCATACATAACATGAATCACAATCACAATCAACATATATACAAGCCTATACATAGAGACCTCTAGATATGGAGTCAGTTTTCATAACACATAAAGGTTACATGGAACCAACATGAGATGGACTTTACCCAACATATACATATATTCAAATACCAATTATAAAGTAGTTGATCTTTACTTACAATATAAAAGCATATTATGTATTAAATACATAGTATTAAATTTCCTTAACTCGTTCATAACCATTTGATACCCATTCAACCTCAAACCGAAGCCTACTAAAGAGAGAAGGTCAAACCATTTAGGAACAACCCCAACCCTTGGAGTTATCCCCTTGAACCCTCCCCCTAAGGACTTGATGTCACAAAGGTATCCTTCGCCCAAGGACCGCCTATATACCCACTTCCAAATTGATCAAAGTCACACATAATTCTCCTTACCTAGTTTCTAATGAAGTAGAGGATCAAGCCACATTCAAAACTCATGACAACATACAATGCATTTCAGAAAATATTTTAAATAAGACAAAAATTTGCAAATAGTGTCTTCAATTTCTCATTCAAAACTTTCCTCAAATCACTTAATAACAAGATAATTCTGAAATTACATTGTTTTGTAACCATATGGGCTGACGAAAAATATTAAAAACTGATTTAAATCTGATACAAAATAGAAAATGTCAAATACAAAAGTGGACTCCTTCAATCCAACTTCTTTTACCAAATTCTAGCACTTGCAACCTACAACCTTCAATGGAAACCTCTACTGCAATAAACCATGATTTACCAAATTGTTTGTTGCTGCAAAAATATCCTCAAACCTGAAATAAACTAGCAATAAAAATTTCCAAAACACTCCCAAAAAATAACTACACCTACAACACCAACCTTCAAATTCTAGCCAAGAATGGCTGCCAAAACATAGTCAAATTTGCCTCTAATCTTCAAAAACAAGCTCCCAAAGCTTCACCAACAAAAATAACAACCATTTTGGGAAGAAACCTCCAAAAATCCATCCCCAAAACCTTCCATAATATTAAAAATTCTTTCCTTAACCCACTCCCACCAAAATTTCCAAATTGGAGTCCATTCCTAGATTTTGGGACAGTTTCCAATGTCACTCCTGCCAAATCACCTTGGGTGCCCACCTTTGCATGCATCAATTAAGAAAGTTTTTAAATGCATAATTCAAACTTATAAATCCATCCAAATCCACTCCCAAGAATATTTGTTGCCAATCTTTTTAATATTAGACAATTTCTAAAATCCCCCTAAATTGTCTCCACATCCCAAAATTACAACAAAATAATAAAAAGGGGTAATTATTTAATGTTTAACTTAATCTAACTTTGAAAATTACCTCACTAAGATAATTACCTACAAAACCATAGGAAATTGAATTAGAATATTATTTTTTTTTATGCAAAAAATTTGGTCAACTACAGATGCTCCTGTATCAAACAACCGGCATAAGAAAAATTTTGTGAATAAAGATTCACAAAATGGAGTTGAGTGGTAGTACCACCCTTTTGGATTGCAAGCAACCCTCAACAAACTCCATCACTGAAACATGTACACCAAAAATTTTGTTTTTTCCTCTTTTTCCAACATCTTTTTGAAACAAGATTCATGCTCCTCCAACAAATATGCACTTCATTCTTCTCTCCTCTTGTGGAAGCATATCCATCATGAATCGTCCTCCTCCTCCTAATACCATACATTATCCTCTCTTCTCTTGTGGGATTCAACCCACCACAAGCCAAACACCTCTACCAAGTTTTACCTGCAACATCCTCTACAAATTCTATATCCAAATATGTATTACCCAAACAGTAATCAAAATCTATTGTATCCTTATACAAATCTCCAATTGCTAATCCATGGAAATTAGAAATTTCCATCTACATACTCTCTTATTTCTTGACATCCTCTTCTACACTCACCAAAGAAGGTATAGAATCATTAAAACTAAATTCAAAATAAAAATTTACCTCATTCTTGTTTGCTGCCCCAACATATTTTTCCTCTTTATTTGCTACAACATCCATCTTTTCACCTCCAATGACAAGTTTTGTAAAATCCTCTTCATGTTTTTCCATCATTTGTCCTTCCAAAAACTTGTTGATTCTTTCCATCTCTTCTTTCAACAAGAGATCTTCCTCTTCCTCACCAACTTTCTCATCAAACTTAGGACCATCCATGTTCATAATTTTTTACTGCAAACCTTCTTCATCCACTTCACATAATGCACTCCATTCACATGCTATCATTGAAAATTGCACCTCATTATCTTCTCCATTTTTGTGGGCTGCCCCCACATATTCTTCCATACATTCAACCCCTACCAAAGGGATGCAACATTCTTTCTTTCTAATCTTCTCTTCACTGTCTTCTTTTATAAAAAAATTCTTCTTCACGTATCTCTCATCCCATGCTCTCATCTCCTCAACCATCTTTTTCAATACATCTACTTTAGCCTTGAGCTTTTCAAATTCTTCATGGTACTTCCTATTTTCAACTTCTTTCCAATATTGTTCCCAAAATAAAATTCGTATGGGCCTCCTCATGACCCATCCCATCCTCTCAAGTATAGAATTCCTCACATTGGACGATTTGTCTACACGTAAATCACAAACACGCTACCACAGGTCCTGGTGCAAACCGCCCCACATCGGTGTTTTTTCCTGCACACTCAGGAACTCTCACTCTGATACCACTAATAAAGTAGAGGATCAAGCCTCATTCAAAACTCACAACAACATACAATGCATTTCAGAAAATATTTTAAATAAGACAAAAATCTGCAAATAGTGTCTTTAATTTCTCATTCAAACTTTCCTCAAATCACTTAATAACAAGATAATTTTGAAATTACATTGTTTTGTAACCATATGGGCTGATGAAAAAATTAAAAAACTGATGTAAATCTGATACAAAACATAAAATATCAAATACACAAGTGGACTCCTTCGATCCAACTTCTTTTACCAAATTCTAGCACATGCAACCTGCAACCTTCAATGGAAACCTCTGCTACAATAAACCATGATTTATCAAATTGTTTGTTTCTGCACAAATATCCTCAAACTTGAAATAAAAAAGAAATAACAATTTCCACAACACCCCTAGAAAATAACTACACCTGCAACACCAACCTTCAAATTCTAGCCAAGAATGGCTGCCAAAACATAGTCAAATTTTCCTCTAATCTTCAAAAACAAGCTCCCAAAGCTTCACCAGTAAAAATCACGGCTAGTTTGGGAAGAAACCTCCAAGAATCCATCCCCAAAACCTTCCATAATATTAAAAATGCTTTCCTTAACCCACTCCCACCAAAATTGCCAAAATTGGAGTCCATTCCTAGATTTTAGGGCAGTTTCTAATCTAACTCCTACCAACTCACCTTGGGTGCCCACCTTTGCATGCATCAATTAAGAAAGTTTTTAAATGCATAATTCAAACTTATAACTCATCCAAATCCACTCCCAAGAATATTTATTGCCAATCTTTTTAATATTAGACAATTTCTAAAATCCCCCTAAATTGTCTCCACACCCTAAAATTACAACAAAATAATAAAAAGGGGTAATTATTTAATGTTTAACTTAATCTAACTTTGAAAATTGTCTCACCAAGATAATTACCTACAAAACCATAGGAAATTGAATTAAAATATTATTTTGGTTGATGCAAGATTGCTGGTCAACTATGGATGCTCCTACATTAGTTTCTCTCAAAGGATGCCTACACACAAGATCCATTAATTAATATATCTTACTCCAACAGGGTTCCTTTTAGGATTCCCAATAGTTAGCAGTTTCTACTAACAAGTAGGGAATTCTGACACCATCCCCAATTTAGCAAGCCTAAAGTATAACGCTTCCATCAAAGGACATCAAGATCTCTAATTAGACCTTACATCCTTTAATATTCATAAATCAACTTGGACATCCCAAGGTTTTTCTTATTAATGTATGGGCCTAGCTTATTACTTAACTTGAATTACCTTGGTTTCCACAAACCCATAAGAAAGCACTTCCATTTAAAATTCACAAAATAGATTCAATCTATAGGTTCTTATACTAAAGGGGTCAATGAATATTTTTTAAGGACATCCATTAGTATTTATAAGCTTCTTTTCAGTTTAATCAATGCTTGAATCCTACTTAAGAAAGTTAGAAGCACTATCTATCTATCTATCTATCTATATATATTTTTTGGACCAATATATGTAATCATAACCCATTAATAATGGTCTTTATCTTCTAGTTTCCTTTTCTCTATGGTGCAACCCTATATTATTATAATAGTCTAGTTCTTAGATTGGGTAATTTATTTATACTAACTATGACCGTGTTGGTCATTAGTAAGGTCTCAAGAGATGTTAGATAACATGATCTAATAGGTTTATTTTTTCACATAATCTCAATAGCATAAGCAAATTAAATGATAGTTACCCATATCAAGGTTCACATATTTGAGAGATTGATAGATAGTATCCTACCAACAAGACCACATAATCATCCTTTGAACTTCACGAGACATAACACCCTAGTTATGAACTAGCTTTAAGCATGATCAATGGAGTTGTACTTAAGACATTTGACAATCCTATAGCAAGCAAATTATCATATGACAAAGTACACACATTAGTTTAATTAGTAGCAATACTCTTGACCTTTGATTTCATTTATATTTTTCACTAGCATTGCAATATAACAAGAAGAATAAATGTTAGCTTTTAGAAGTGAAACTCCAAGGAGAGTATATGTTTTATCATTAATGAAACAATCCTATTTAGTATTGCCTCCAACTAGAGGAGAACTCTATTTTCTCATTGGGTAAATTTTATTCACCTATTTTCCAAGTGATCATCATGATATGATTATAATAATGTAGCACAATATCATCATACTACTAATTTCCGCAAAGTGCAAGGGGATTGTCATATAAATTCACAATAATATCAAATGGTATCATGATTCCATGAAGGCAATTAAAATGTTTCAATCCATTTGAGGGCACTAAGTGCCTACCAATGCCAACCTTGATAGTATTGCCTAGAGATGATTGGGCACTAGAATAGCTTTTCAATTAATATTGTCACTTAAAATACACTATATAAGTAATTATATGCAAATACTAGTTAATATTGATCCCTACCCTAACAAGTTATTCAACTGAATAATGGACCTTTAAAATATCTAAGATGGATAAATAATCATTTATAAATAAAACATATATCAAATCAAATAAAGATAAGGACACTTTAATCCATTTTACATCCTTCTTTCCAAAATTATAATTCTAGATTAGCATTCTGCTTGTCGGTCTGACTTTGTTTGCCAGACCACACACCATATGAGGTTTGATAGGTATTGAATGCATAATTACTAATCACACGTTATAGATTAAATAGATAAAACATATCACTTTACAGAATGCCGGAGAAATATCATTATTGTATAAACAATGATTAAATAAAGGTTGATTGTGTATGTATACAACTTACATTTATTTGCATCTATTTAAGTATACACCTAGCCATATGCAGCCATGCCCTCATACGAAACCCCACATATATAAAAATATTTATAGTTCTAGGTTTAAGAATGATGATTTCACTTGCTTGGATCTCATACATTTATGGTTTGAATCTTAAGATTATAAATATTAGAAACATTAACTCTTTTTCATTGATAATAATTATAATTATCTGCACAATAGCAACTCTTATGATAAAATGGAATATCACATTTTAATGAGAAACATTAAGGAGAAAGCAGTGAGAAAATACTAAGCACAAAAAGAAATAACTCATCTATA
>VDFB02276724.1:0-21077 GCA_007258455.2 Sequoia sempervirens
GTATGGTTGAACTTCATGCCATTTATTTTTATTTATTTATTTTATTCTATTTTCTCTTTTTAACTACCATCTAATCCTGAGCATTACATATAATATACTCCTTAGATAAAATAGATATATTTATAAAAATTCTTCACAATATTTACTGCAACATTCATTTTAATAATACATTATGTGAATTTTTTTAATACTAAATATAAATTTATTTATTTATTTATACTCATATTTATTTATTATATTTTCCATTCTATTAAATTCAAATATATAAAATAATCTAATAATGAATTCAAATAAATAATATATTATATTATTAATTTAATAACATATTATAATATTGTAATATATACACTATATAATACATATGTCACATATATAATATCTAATATATAATTTTGACATTATTATAATATTATAATATATATATAATATATATGTAACATTTATACCATCTAAAATATAATTTAATATATTAAATAATAATATTATAATTTTATATCTTATTTAATTTTGATTTTATTTTGTAACATAATATTTTGATTTTGCAGCATAATATGGATGGTCCATTCGGGTGGGTGGGAGGCAATAAGTTTTAAAACTAATATATTTAAAACTAGCTTATTTACCATATAAATTAAATAATTTCTATAACATTATTTATATAGATAAGATATACAAAGAATATGTTAAATTATTACCTCAAAAAAGAAGTTTCTAAAACTTAGAAAATTGAGTGTGGAAGAACTTTCATAAATTTACAAGTTTCTATTGTAATATACTTAAAATTAAAAAATCTTTAAAATCTTTGAAAAAGAAATATCTAAATTAATCTATTTATAGTTATATACTAAAGCTTACATATAATTATAAGCCTAACCCTAATTATAACCTTGACTTGAAACCTAACCCTAATTCTAATTCTATCTCTAATCATAAAGTAAACTTTAATGTGAACTATAACCCTAACCCTAATTCTATATCTAATTATAACCCTAACCTTAATCCTAATCCTAATCCTAATCCTAACCTTAATTCTAATTCTATCTCTAATTGTAAAGTAAACCTTAATCTAAACTATAACCCTAACCCTAATTCTATATCTAATTATAACCCTAACCTTAATCCTAATAATAACCTTAGCCTAAAACCTAACCCTAATTCTGATCTATTAAATCATGCTATCTAAATTGTTTTAACTTTTATTTTAATTTGTAAATCTTGGACTCACTTTCTTATGACTTGTAAACCTAGATTATGCCAAGTTCTTTAGTTATTCTATGAGAATTTTTTTAATTCGTTTCAATCTGTTAAATCATGCTATCTATTTTTTTAATTATTTTTTTTGGTAAATCTTTCATAAAATTATAGGCCCCTTGAAGACTATGTGGGATAAGCATGGTTCAAATTGGGTTATTCTTGAATCTATGCAAATATTTTAGGAATTTTTAATTTATTTCAATTTATAAATCATGTGAGTGTTTTGTTACTTTAATTTTAATTTTTGAATTTTCTTTTCAAATATTTGATAAGGTTATTCCAACCTTTAGTGTTGTTTGAATCATTATCCATAATCAAGAAACCATTATCCTCCATATCATGCATAAAATTGTCATTACACAACCCATATAAATTATAGTTATAATTAGAAGGTTTTCTTGTACAAGAGGTTGACCTTTTTGTAAGAAAAATTGCCTAATTCTAACCTTTGGATGAAAACCAATGGGGTGATTTCATTCAAAGGTAAAAAAATATTTTTGTCTCCAATTATAAAAATTGACATAGACTTATAAGTTTTCACCCATAATTTTAAATAATATTATAGGGATACCCCCTATCTTTCTTCAATTCATAATAGAAGCAATTGAATTAGATAAATGAAAAAAAATAATACTTCACAATTTTAGGTAGCACATAATTGGAAAAAATGTGAGGATTTATGAGAGTAATTTCAACCATGTTGAGGGTTTTTTACAGATTTAACATGCTACTAACTTTCTCACTCTAAATTCTTTTATTAATAATGGATTCATTCTAGGCATAGGCTTCTTGATTTATTAAACACAACTAATTAAAACATAACTATTCTATAACTTTTCGGCAGGAACTTCACTGCCTACAACTCGTTTATTTAGATTTAAATTATAAATTTATTTTAATTTTTTTTTTAATAAAATTACCAATAATAATTAAAAGCTTAAAAAAAAAATTTCTTATTAAATTTTAAATATTTGTACAATAATCATATTTTGAATTTAATTTTAATTTATATAATAAAAAATATTTTGATTTGAAACTATCACTTCTCCATTAAGACTTTTGTTGCACAAATGTATCGTTTGCTAAATGGTCTACTAATTGACAACTATAGAATCCTAAGAAGAGGGTAAGATGGTTTTTCTCATCACAACATGTCTTCTTTTGTGATCCTTGTTGATTCACATCTTTTCTAGTAAAGTATTACACGTTTCAAGTGGAAATAAAATTTCCAAAATTCCACGATTTCCGTAGTGTAACGCAATTTGCGCCAAGGACGATTATTTGACAGGTGAAATCGACTGCCATGTGAAAACTCATGACCGATCATAAAGTTGCATGTTCGTGAACAGTTAAGTCACCTGCATCACAAAAGAAAACTGAAATCGCGCAGATAAGATTTGTTTGAGAAGTGACCATTGAAAGATGCATTACTGTACTTGACTTGTCGTATATATAAACAATCACTAGATTTGTCATAATTTCTGCAAAGATTCGGTGGATTTGGTGGAAAGCTGTTGAATAGACAGTAAATGGAAGCCTGTGTGAAACGTTCATATTTAAATCCAATGAATTTACATTGAAATTCACGGTGACAGGACAAGTCAGAAAAATTCATTATTTTTAAGTCACAACAAAAGGTAATAATGAATACAAAAGAAGGTGCTCACATTTATCATCGTTTGAACGCATTTAAAAAGTGAATTATTTGATTGGTAAATGCATTCATTTTGAAACAGAAGAGAGGGTCCAAATGTTATGTTAGGCAAAGGCTATCCAGCCCCAAAAACATCTGGCGCTGGCTACGCAGCCTACAAAACCAAATGCCCATCCCATGTTATGCCCATCCTACATCAACTACGAAAACCCCCACGTGTTTGTCAGTTAAACAAAGTACACACTAACCTGCAATCCGGTGTCAGAATCCGTATTTTCTCTATTTACGTGCACATATAAATTTATATGCATTGTATATGGGCAATGGCTATCCAGCCCCGAAAATGCACCGGGGTATGGATGGCTGCATACATAATAAACATACATAATAAATGCAAATTTTAACAGTTTCTGGTATCCGTGCATTTTGGCAGGTCCGTAGCATCTCCCCAGCAAAGTAAATCATTTTAACCTGCCTCGCTACGATTAAACAATTGAACCAAACGTGAATATAATACTAAACATTAATATTATAATATTAATATATTATGATATTTTTTATTGTTTTTCAAATCTTTATAATATTATGATATTAATTATATAATATAATATTAAATATTAATATTCTATTATTATAAATAATACCATAATATTATAAAGATTTTCTTGCCCTTAAATTTTGGTACAAATTGTCCTTATTTTCTTTGCAGGATTAAATGAAAGTTATTTAAAAAATATAAGATTATATTTTAATTTTGTTTTTTATTAAATATAACATTATTTTTATTTTATTTTTATAATTTTACTTGAATTATTAATAAAATTTTATAAAAATTTTAAATTTTATTTTAATGTAAAATACATAAAAATATGTATAGAAATATTTAAATTTTTAAAAAAATTGTTTCTATTAAATTAATTTAAATATTAAAATTTTGGTATCTTTGATATAATATTATGATATTATAAATAATACCATAATATTCTAAAGATTTTTTCACCCTTAAACTTTGGTGCAAATTGTCCTTATTTTCTTTGCAGGGTTATGCTATGCACAAAGAGTATAAATGAAAGTTATTTAAAAAATATAAAATTATATTTTAATTTTGTTTTTTATTAAATATAACATTATATTTATTTTACTTTTATAATTTTAAAATTATAAAAAATATTTAAATTATTAATAAAATTTAATAAATAATTTAAAATTTATTTTAATGTAAAATACATAAAAAATTCAGTATAAAAATATTTAAATTTTCAAAAAATGTTTCTATTAAATTAATTTAAATATTAAATTTTTTGACATCTTTAATATAAATTAATATTAAAAATTTGATAAAAATAAGTTTGTTTAATTTTTGCTTCTTGGATGAAAAAAACTTGCACACAATCAAATCCAGAAGCAAAAATTAAACATTCAATATGGATTGTGGAAATCTTATATCTTTAATTAAAAATAAGTTTTTTATTTATAATTTTTAAATTGGATTACTTAACACAATTAGTTATGATGTTCAAATATTTAGAAGAAAATTTTAAATATTTAATATATAAGTTTTTAGGTAAATCTTTCAATTTAAAAAAATTTAATATAAAATGAAAATAATTTTTTTTTGAATATAATGTTTGTTTAACTTTTTTAAAATAAAATTTTAAATCTTTAATGTATAAATTTTAGGTAAATATTTTAATTTTTAACTTTTCTTAATATAAATTCTTTGACTAAAATGTTAGAGTTTTTTTTTAAATACATTCAAAATATTTCAAATAAAAATCATTTAAATAAAAAATAAATAAATATTTAAAATATCAAAAGACGAACATAATATAGTTATCTTAGATACATCTATCTAAAGAGATATCAATATTAAATTATTATATTTATAAGTGTTTACATTATTAGTACTATTGCAATGATTTAATTAGTTATGAGATTCTTATAATATAAAATTATATTAATATTTTTATTTTATATTTTATTTTAAAAAATTAAACAAACATTATATTCAAAGAATTTATATGAACATTTTATAATGTTCTTAAAATTTAAAAATTTACCTAAAATCTTATATATTAAATATTTAAAATTTTGTTCTAGAAATTGTGTTAAGTAATCAAATTTAAAAATTATAAATAAAAACTTATTTTTATCAAAATTTCTAATATTAATTTATATCAAAGATACCAAAATTTTAATATTTAAATTAATTTAATAGAAACAAATTTTTTAAAAATTTAAATATTTCTATACTAAATATTTTTATGTATTTTACATTAAAATCAAATTTTAAAATTTTGTTAAATTTTATTAATAATTCAAGTATTTTTTATAATTTTAAAATTATAAAAATAAAATAAATATAATGTTATATTTAATAAAAAACAAAATTAAAATATAATCTTATATTTTTTAAATAACTTTCATTTAACCTTGCAAAGAAAATAAGGATAATTTGTACTAAAATTTAAACGTAAGAAAATCTTTATAATATTATGGTATTATTTATAATAATAGAATATTAATATTTACTATTATACTATATAATTAATATCATAATATATTAATATTATAATATTAATGTTTAGTATTATATTCACGTTTGGTTCAATTGTTTAATCGTAGCAGGGCAGGGAAAAATGATTTATCCCTTTCATCGGCAGAGACGACAAATTGCTGGGGAGATGCTACAGACCTGCCAAATGCACGGATACCAGAAACTGTTAAAATTTGCATTTATTATGTATGTTTATTATGTATGCAGCCATCTATACCCCGGTGCATTTTCGGGGCTGCATAGACGCTCCCTTGTATATGTGTTGCCCATTAATAACTGTTACGCACTTATCTTAAATTTGAAATTAAAATTGTTTAATTTAATATTTATTTTTAAGTATATTACTTATAATAATTAAAATTGTTTAAGTGATTATTATTAAGTGTATATATAAATGTAAATATTTATATTTTATAAAATTTATATTTATTATTAAATATTTATATTTTATAAAATCTATATGTATTGTTTTAATAAAATAAAATTTTAAAAATAATTTTGAATAAGTTGATTAATTAATGTATTTTATTTTTTATTATTATCTTTATGTAAATAGAAAGAAATTTAGATAAAATTAATTAGAGTTCAAAGAATATTTTCAATTATGAATAGAGTAGAGTGTTTAATAATAAAAAGTTAAGGAATTAATTATTCATCACGGATCTATAACCTTTGGTTATTGTTGAAGGTTCATGTACTACAAATATTTTTTTATCATCTTGCTAAGTCGTTGATGGTCTTATGTTAATGTAAAGGGATTTTGAGCCCCTTCAAATATTGTTTTACCAATATTATCAAAATACTATTATTTTTATTTTCACAATCATAATATTAAAAATAGTATTCAAACTAAAAAAATGCAATCATATAATTGAATTGTTAACTTCAAGTCCTTCTTTAAAGCTAAAAAAATACAATCATATAATTGAATTGTTAACTTTCAGTCCTTGTTTAAATTAATTGCTATGATAATAGTGATAATAATAATAATACCACTACTTGCCTTTGAAATAATATAACAATTAAAAATATTGTAAGTTGCAATTAACCATAAAAATTTAAAATTGTAATCCAAAATTTTCCCTCATATCTTTCTTTTACCTAGTACCATATCTTTTCTATAGGAATATATTGTAATACCTTGTCTTTTATGGTTAAAATTTAGATTTATGTTTATGGATATAAATGTTTATTATTATTTTTATGGACTCCTTTGAAATAAATATTAATATTTTTATTAAATAATTTTAAGTGTATTAGTTTCACTTTATATTAGTGTGGTTGGATGGCTTGAATTTTTCCCCTATATATTATGTCATTTAGTGTTATATTATTATAAAAATATATTGTAAGGTATCAAGCTCCCATGTAGAAATTTAATAATTAATAAGATTAAATACTTGGTGGCTATAGATCCACTTGTCCATTTATCTATGTGATGAAGATTTAATTCCTTGACATTTTATGATTAAACACTTTATTCACGATTAATGATATTCTAAGTTGAGCCTTTTGACATTAGAATTTTACCTAATTTTCTTTCAATTAAATTAATTAACGAACTTATACAAACTTAGAGTTAAATAACATAATCTAAATACTCTTTTATTTATAGACTAAAAAATATTTCTTATAATTTTCTAATAATTAACCATAAAAAAATTAAATTTGCAATCTAAAATTCTCCTTCACTTAAGAATTAAATAACACAATTTAAATTTTATTTTATTTATTTATTTTAAATATTTCTTATAATTATTTAATAATTAAATATAAAATTTTAAAATTTCAATATAAATTTCTTCACATCCTATCATTTTTTAATAAAAATACACTTAAAGAAGGATAAAACAACTAACTATAGATGTTGTCTATGTTTTTTGTGGTTAAAATATGTATTGCATAATTCTTATTGGACAATTTCAAGTGCATTTGTTTATATGTTGGTGGGGAACTAAATATTGGTAAAACAATATTTGAAGGGGCTCAAAATCCCTTTACATTAATATAAGACCATCAACGACTTAGCAAGATGATAAAAAAATATTTGTAGTACATGAACCTTCAACAATAACCAAAGGTTATAGATCCGTGATGAATAATTAATGCCTTAACACTCTATTATTAAACACTCTACTCTATTCATAATTGAAAATATTCTTTGAACTCTAATTAATTTTATCTAAATTTCTTTCTATTTACATAAATATAATAATAAAAAATAAAATACATTAATTAATCAACTTATTCAAAATTATTTTTAAAATTTTATTTTATTAAAACAATACATATAGATTTTATAAAATATAAATATTTAATAATAAATATAAATTTTATAAAATATAAATATTTACATTTATATATACACTTAATAATAATCACTTAAACAATTTTAATTATTATAACTAATATACTTAAAAATAAATATTAAATTAAACAATTTTAATTTCAAATTTAAGATAGGTGCGTAACAGTTATTGGTGGGCAACACATATGCAGCACATATAAATTTATATGTGCACGTAAATAGAGAAAATACAGATTCTGACACTGGATTGCAGGTTAGTGTGTACTTTGTTTAACTGACAAACACGTGGGGGTCTTCGTAGTTGATGTAGGATGGGCATATCATGGGGGCACTGTCTATGGGGGTGACAAAATGCACCTCATATATCTGTGCCCAAACCGAAATCCGTATCCGTCAAGGTGTTAGGGTGTCAACCGTATTTGTAGAAGAAGCCCCCGTGATTGTCAGGAGACTAACAATATTATTTTTTTAATATTTCTTTTCACACATCAAAAAAAAACTCGAAGTTAAATTTTTATACGATTTATATTTTCATAATATGTTTTTATTATATATTATATAAATATAATATAAAATATATATTAAAGATCCTGTGCACACTGGCTTCAGTTTGGGGACAGAGGCTCCAGATTCTTCTTCAACCTCATCAAACAAAAGCAATCTAATGAAAATATTGAAAGAATTGTTGTTGATAATCATGAGATAAACGACCCTAAAAACATCAAAAAGACCTTTGTCAATCTTTATCATAATCTTTTCACCTCTGAGGATTCGGAGGATGCTGCCCTCTTGAGAACTCAAGTTCGATCCCTCATTCCTAACAAGATTTCCACCTTATAAGCCAATCAGCTGTCTAAAGAGATCTCTCTTGAAGAAATTGAAAAAGCCATTAAAGAGCTTAATAATGACAAGGCCCCTGGCCCTGATGGTCTTCCTGTTGAGTTCTACAAGGCTAATATCGATTGGATCTGCAAAGACCTTCTAGATATTTACTCTGAGGCCATTGCTAGAGGCTCCTTGGGTACCTCCATTAATAGGGGAATTATCAAATTGCTCCCCAAGGATGGGGACAAAGCACTCATCAAGAACTGGAGACCTATTACTCTCCTCAATGTCTCCTATAAAATCTTCGCCAAGATTCTGGCTCTTAGAATTGAGAATATCCTGCCCAGGATTGTGTGCCCTACCCAAACTGGATTCATTAAAGGGAGATATATTCTGGAAAACTTGATCACCGGCTGGAAGCCATGAATTGGGCTAACGTTTCTCAGCAAGATTCTGTCATGCTCCTTCTGGACTTCGAGAAAGCCTATGACAGAGTGGAATGGAATTTCATCTCCATGATGCTAGAGGTGTTCAGTTTCCCTAGTTCGTTCTGCAACTCTGTTAAAATCTTGCTCAAAGATGCCTTCACGCAGGTCGACATGAATGGCTCCCTATCTGACCCCTTTCCTCTTGGAAGATCCATCAGACAGGGCTGCCCCTTGGCCCCTGCCCTTTTTGTGATTGCTTCTGAAGCCCTGTACTACATCTTAAGAGACAATTCTATCTCCCCGGCTATTAAAGGCATATCTCTTCCTAATAATAAAGAGCTTATTAACTGCCAATTCGCTGATGACACCGCGATCTTCCTTGAAGCTACGGCTAACAATTTTGAAACCCTCTATCACAAGCTCAACCTCTTCTGCAAGATTTCAGGCGCTCGCTTATCTCACCTCAAATTTGTCTGCCTTGGTTGGTATGAGCAACCGCCTAACTGGTTCAAGAACTATCACTTTCAGTGGGGAGGCCCAAACAAAATAGTGAGATATCTTGGCATTCCCTTCTCCATCGACCCCTCCCTTAAAAAAATGTGGTCTTGGGTCAAGGACAAGATCTTAAAGAAACTCAATAAATGGCACAATAGGGCCCTGTCGCTGGCTGGCAAAGTGCAAGTTTGCCAAAAAATTCTCTCGTCGTACAATATTTATTATTCTTCAGCTTGGATGTTCAGTAACTATCAAATTCTTGAAATTCAAAAGGAGATTAGGAAGTTTCTTTGGTCTGATGGCAAAGGCAAAAACAAAATGCACGCGGTTAAATGGGATTGGTGTCATACTAATAAACTCCTTGGGGGGCTTGGCCTGAAAGATCTTAAACTCCAGGGGATTGCTTTGGCCGCCAAGTGGATCTTTCACTCTCTTGATGGTGATGATCCCTGGAAGGTCCTGGTTAGAAATAACATTGAAAGGGGAATCCCCAAGAAGGCTAAGTCCTGGAAGAATCTTCCTTTTAATGACCTTGTCCTTGGTAACTTTCCTGTGCATGTGCAAGGATTTGCTGTCTTTAGATCCATTTGGAAAGCTTGGAACTATGTGAAACGCTTTATCACTAACAAGACCTTCCATGATGATACCCATCTTTATGGTGAAAGGTCCATCTGGTGGAACCTAAGCTCCTCTGGCAAGCCCCTCGCCCTTTCTCAGGGCTGCTCTGCTAGGCACTGGAATAGTAAAGGAATCCCTCAATTGGCTGACTTGTTTGAGCATGACAGGTTAATTGGCTGGGAGGTTCTTAGTAACAAGTTTGACTTACCCGTCTCCCAGAAGAAAACTTATAATTTGATCCACAAGGCCACCATGAATCTCCCGACCTCTTGTCAAATTGACTCTCACAGATTCTTAAGCAGTAAATGGCCGGATGGGACCGTTCTTAACAAAATTAAAGCCAAGAATATATACAATACTATTGGGCATTCTGAGGCCGTTATAGATCATATCAACAATGTGTGGTACTCTACCATTGACACCCATTCGTGGAAGAAATATTTCGAGAATCTCTAGAAAAGTCCTACTGAACCTAAGATAAAATGTTTTAATTGGCTTTTTATCCTCGATAGGCTCCCTATCAGAAAAGATTCCTCGGTCACTGATCATTGTCTTATCTGCAGGTTACCTGAGACTGGTAGACACATTCTTTTTGACTGTATGTTTTCTAAAGAAATTTGGCATATGTTTGGCATTATGTATCCTTCAATTTTTAACATCATTGAGATTATTACCGGTCATATTGTTGGGCTGAAACAAGACTCTAATTTATTTTGGAAAATCCTCTCCTCTATTATTTTGTGGCAAATCTAGAAATGTAGAAACGAAGAGAGATATCAGAACAATCCCAGAATTCTTACTGAGTCTTTTCGGAAACTCATTTATCTTAAAATTTTCTTGCAGGTCCGCACTACAATGCTGATTGAAAAGAAAAGCTTAAAAGGTTCCTTAAGAATGGCTTTGCCACGTTCTTCATATATGAGATGCAAGGAGGCTACGCTTGGAGGCAGACTATGGACAATCTGCAGTTATTTGAGAAAACTTGCAAAATGCTGACCCAAGAGATGAAGAACAACAGGGAAGTCAACAAGGAACAGATCCTCATGCTGGCTCAGATTCAGGAAGCGAAGCGCATCATCTGGATGGAAGGTGCTAAGGGGTGGACGGCCTGGGTTGATAACATGGATGATATTTTAAGCTAGTGTCTGCTATGCTCTATATTCGCCTCTCTTGTTGTTGTATAAGCTTTGTTTATATTTTCATCTGCTCTGGATACTCTTGGTGCTCTTGATGTGAGGCTTAGCCTCTCTTGAGTCGTACTCTTCGTTCCCCGGTGCCTCCTTGGCACTTTTTGTTTTTGATCTCTCTATATTTAATATAAAAATATATATTAAAAAATAATATAAATATATTATTTTTATATTATTTTTTAATATATATTTTATATTATATATAAAAAGACGGTTTTTATATATAATATATAATATATATTAAAAATTATATTATATTTATATAATATATAATAAAAATGTATATTATATGTGTGAAAAGAAAATATTAAAAAAAATAATATTGTCAGTCTCCTGACAATCACGGGGGCTTCTTCTGCAAATACGGTTGTTGACAACTTGACCGATACGGATTTCGGTTTGGGCATGGATATATGGGGTGCATTTTGTCACCCCCATAGACAGTGCCTAACATGGGATGGGCATTTGGTTTTGTAGGTTGCGTAACCAACTCCAAAACAGTATGGGGGCATGGATGTATATGCCTCTACATAATCTGACGGTCGTGCAAACCAACCATGTTGCAGTGTCAGTTTTTTTTGTTTTTACCTGTCTAACATTTATTTTTTAATAATTTTTTTAATTTTTCCATCAATGGCTAAAAAGCAGCGAGAAGGGATGGTTGATAGTCTGGTCATTGGCAACCGTTGATTATTTTATGCCTGTATTTTGTCTTGCATCTTAGAAATGCAACTTGTAGCGGGTTTGTCGGTGCTGACAAGTCACGTACGATTCTCTCTCTGATGCAACTTGTAGCAGGTTTGTCGGTGCTGACAAGTCACGTATGATTCTCTCTCCGATGCAACTTGTAGCGGGTTCATCGGTGCTGACAAGTCACGTACGATTCTCTCTCCGATGCCATTGAACAACTATCAATACAGGCATAAACAACTTGCAGTGGGTTTAGTTAAATAAATCACCAACCACAAACTCTTCAACGTACCTATTGCACAGTAGGGTGCCATTGCTAGTTTTAAAAGTATTTAAAAATGTTATTGGATGGTTGACAGAGTATATAAAAATTAGTATTTGTATGTAATGGGAAAATTCATAGGTAGTCAGAAAAAAATGGAACAAGTGTAATTATTTTGTCTTGATTGGAATGTACTACACAAAATTCAAAGAACAAGGAGAGGGGATATCTATCAAGTTTTTCATGGATCAATTAAGACTCAAACCTAAGACCTTTCTTTGTTGTTGGAATGCTATGCCAACTAGGCTATTAGCCCCTATAGGACTAGCCCATCTTTGGTCTGGATGTGGCTTATTTCAAACACCTCCCTAGGTGCTTGGGGCTCCTAGATTGGCTACCCCCTCCCCCTCCTCCCCATGCCCAACCAAGCCTTCCCCCCTCCCCTCCTCCCCAAGCCCCACCCAAACATCCCCCCTGACTCCGCCCCCTTGCTCCCCGCACTCCCCTTCCCCTCTTGTGTCATCAATGTATCAACAATACCTTATGAGACACATTTTCCCAACATAAATATATATGTTTTTGTTTATATATAAATATAAATTATATAAATCCTAGTTATTATAATGACAAAAATATCATTATACGTAGTCATAAATATATATATATATAGACATATAAATCTTTATATAAAAAATATATATAAATATATTACTAAAAAGATATCTTTGTATATATATTATACAAGGATTTATATCTATTTATAAATCTAAATATATTTATAAGAAGTAGAATTATATTATATAAGATCTTTATTTTAGATATAGTGAATGATTTTATAAATAATGAAATGCATATGTATCATATGAGGAATTAAGATATAATATATTTGTATTGTTGGAAAATAAAGTTTACATTTAGTAAATTAGTTGTTAGGTTAGTTTTTAGTAATAAATAAAATAAGTGTTAGTTGTGGGAAGTTATTCCCGTAAGGGAATTTAGGTGGTTATTCATGGGTATGAAATTTAAGGAATGCAATGCTTTTAAAAGCATTTACAATGCACATTGTAATTTACCTAGAAGAAATATAATATTATTTTCTATTATTATTAGTTCATGTCATGGAACTATAGGCAACCCTTTGAACTTAACTAGTGATTAATTGTTGGTAATATTAATTTTCATTTTCCTTTGATAAATTAAAATATATTTCTTGAAATCTATTTTTTAATATAAAATCAATTAATACTAATTTCTTTTGAAATTTGATAAATTGAACAAAACTAATTTTCTTTTAAAAAAATAAAATATGAAAATAATTAATTTTTAGATAGTTTTAATATAATTACTTTAAAAATAATTTGATTATTTTAAAAATTAAACTGTATAATTTTTGCTAATACTAAATTAGATGCTAAATTAGTTTGATTTATTTTATTTAAAAAATAATAATAATAAATTGATGGAGGAGCATGAGGGTGTGTTTTTTGTTTGCAAATATTATATAAAAAAAGATCAATGATTGCACTAATTTTTTTAAGATATTTTCCACAACAATGTTAATTTCATTATATTTAATTTTTCTTAAAGTAAAATATTTGATTTTTAACTTTTTTAATTTTTGAATTTTTTTGCCTCATCTCATTATTCCAAAGAAAATCAATTAAGTAGGGTTAAGGAGGGTTTGTAGGCGAACTTCATTCAACTAATGATATGATACACCAGTTAAAATATTTGTGTGCTTTAATACATAAATTTGCATAATGTATTAGCAAATTTTCATATAGATAAAATTTATGATATACCAAGTAGTTAAGTTGATTTCCATATAATTGCAAGGGTGTGCAATAATAATGCTAAAAATTGCTTATTAAGGTGAGTGTTATAATTAATATTACATAAATAAAATCAAAATAATCTAATTTGAAAATATTAATAATTAAGAATGAGGTTTAGAATTAAGTTTATTATAATTATAATTAGATAGATTAATTTACAATTATAATAATATTACTTTTTAATTAAATTATGATTAGGGTTATAGTTCACTAAAATACAATTAAATATTTTAGTAATTTGGAATTAGAATTAAAATTATATAATTATTTAACTTTAGGATTAGAATATATAAATATAATTCTAATTTATTAATTATAATTTTAAAATTTAAAATAATTATAAAAATAAATATAGATGTTTTAATCAATTATATTATAACCATATCTTATTTAATAATTATTTTAAATGTTTAATTAAATAATTAGTTGTGATAATTTTTATAATCAAATAATTAATTACAACATTAGTTTTATAAATTAATTAAATTATAATTCTAGAGCCCTAATTATTATTAATAATTATAATTCTAAAATCATTATAATTATGATTAGGTTTAGAAATAGGGTTAACTAGTTTAATGGTTAGAATTATAGATATGATTAGAGTTAGGGTTAGGATTATTGTTAGAATTAGGATTAAAAATAGGGTTAAGATAGAATTAGAATTAGATTTCAAATTAATGTTAGAATAAGGGTAATGAAAAGGTAAATAATGTTCCCCTTAATCACACTTCAAAAATTTATCTTTATGTTAGGGTTAAAATTAGAGTTTGGTTTAGAATTAAAATTAGGATTAGAATTAAGGTTATAATTATGGTTAAGATTAGAATTAGGCTAAGGCTTATAGTTAGGAAGGGTTAGGGTTAGAATTAGGGTTTCAACTATGTTTACAATAGAAGTAGGGTTAGGACTAGAATTAGAATGAGAACTATGATTAGGGTTACAATAAAAGTTATAATTAGGATTAAAATTAAAATTATGATTACAATTACAGTTAGGGTCATGGTTAAAAGTGGGGGTTATAATTTACTTAAGTTATTCTAATGCATATAAACCAATACAATAAATTTCACTATTAATGCATAATGATAACTTAAATGCGAAATTTCTCACTTAGTTCACTTAAACACCTATCTTCATTAACTATGTCCTAGCAATAGTAGTTACTATCAATGCACGCCAATAATTTACATAATAAATTACTTATTTAATTCACCTAAATATTTATTCTAATCAATTATGTCCTATTCTTTCCTTTATTTATCTATATTGTCAAACAAAACTACTTTGAGAATATAACTATCAATTGCTATTTTTCCAATCTAATCAAACCATGCTAATCTCAATTTTCCTACAAATCAAAGAGAAAAACCATCTTGCTAGCATTTGGTAGGAACTTATCTAAGATTCACAACAAATAAAAATATGACTATTCTTGCACATTTTGGCAAGAACTTCATTGCTCTGCATCGACTTTACGCAAGAAGTTGGGCCTTAGAATTTTCTCAAATGTTACATTTTCTCTATTTCTCATAACTAATGATTGCATACCTTATCCAAATTGGTTGTCTGACTGTACTTCATATTCTGTAAGTTCATTACAGACACAATAGATTGAATATTGTAAACAACAACATTAGTCATTATTAGAGGGATCTCTACTTTTATTTGTTTTTACCTCTTGGAATTTTTGCTTAAGTTTAGTTTTTGTTGATATAAGAAAAATAAATAAGGAGAGTCTAAAAATATGGAGCTAACTTGATTCTACCCTCATTCATTTGCCCCTTAGATAAATTGATTTATAGTATCATTGCATGATTTGTCTCTCATATATGCCATTTATTGAAACTTTAAAGTTAGTTTCAACTTTCTTTAATATTTTGGTTAAATATAAGGTTAGAGTATCAGTCTATCATCCTTCCAATAAATTGGAGGAACATAAATCTAGTGTTTTAGCCAAACCCAATAGCTTGATTTGGGACAATGCTTTTCTATTGATTGTCATTAATATATACCAAAATATAAAAAATTGAAGATGCCTTCAATACTCAGTATAAACCTACTATTTAAAACAAAACTCCTACTATAAAACTATCTAAGGATTCCATATTTAAATGTTGGTCATAATGAGTGCACCCCCTTGCAAGATTAATCACACTACAAGAAGATATAAAAATCACAAGGTTCCAAGCCTATTTGTCAAGTTGGAATAAATTCAATGCCACATTGCATGCTAAGTTCCATCATAGGCTTCTCTACAACATCATCTCTTAACCATGGACCTTCATCACAAACCTTATCTTACATAAAAGGATAATTAACCAAATGTAGGTTGAGGTTGTGTAGACTTTCTATTGCATGATGACCCCAGTTACATGTCATAGACACAAGGTCATAAGTTTTTTCCAAACTATCAACATCTAGTTTGAAGTCATTGAACTTAGGAAAATATTCAAAAGAATAGGAATTCTATAGAGAAACTTTCTCATTATTCATTCTTAGAAGACAAAACCCTAACCTTCTTTTGTTGTTTACAGACAGTTTCTTTAATCTCATCCTTATATTTCTTTAGACAATTATAACCCCAAGAGGCCATATTGATAGCATGACCATCATTTGGGGTGAAGTAGAGGGAATCCCAAGAAAGAAAGTACTAGGTTTGAACATAAAGTTAGTACTATGATCTTTCAAGATAGAGAAGTCCTCAACATCTAGTTTAAGTTCCTCTAAATAAGATCCATGGCATTCATCCATTTTTCATTAAAATTCCTCTCATCCAAGCTTGATTGAACTGAGTGATGGTAATAGTATTCTCATAGACAAGTGTTTGGTCTTGGTATCCATGACACTAGGGGGAATGGGGATGGGAAGTGGGATGGAATTAAGAACAAGGATTGTAGAATCTTCAACCAAACCAAGAGAATCCACATGTTATAAATAAAATGAGGACTTTGTTTGTGGCCTTGACTTGGCCTTTCTAGTGTTTTACATGGCCCTTGCTTGAGCTCACTTCGTCACATACTTTAGTGGCGAAGACAATGTATTTACACTAATGTATCTGGCTAAAAGTTAATTGGAAAATGAAGTTCAATCCTCATATTTCAAATATTTCTTGTGGTTGGGATGGCCAAAGGGGCATAAAGTCTTGTTTTAATGGTTTCCCAATTCAATATTTTGTTACCTATTCTTTGGCATCAAGGCCACCATAGACTTTCCAAGAGTACATTGCATGTTGCGGCATGAACTTGAAGTTCCAATGGCCTCCAATAAGATTATCATGTGCATATTGAAGTACATTCCCAATCTCTTACCGTGCCACATACTTTAATACTTGGTTGGGCCCCAACTTGAACAACAATCCATTGACCAGTTGGAATGCCTTGCTTTCCCATGCTAACCTTTAGTGGTTTCTTGCTTGTAATTCATGTATATTATATGAGGTTTGATTAATACTTGAAACAAAATAGCAATTAACATTAATTAGAAAGAGGTAGCAATAAATATTGATAGAGGGAATCCATTCATATTTGTGCTCATCAAAAACTTGTTGAGTTTTGTTTGCAAAACCTTGGGATGAAAAAAATCTCACAAGTAGTTAAATTGTGTTACAATAATGTCCAATGAGACAGTAGAAGATTTGGGTTTAAAAAGGATAACACACCTAAATCCTTATAAGTTATCTTAACTTCAAAATGGTCAACAAATATTGATAAATGAACAATGCTTAGTTGATTTTTAGATTGCTTGGTATAAGGACAAAATTTATCTGGAAAAATACATATCTATAAATTTATAAGTATAGATGTTTAGTCTATAAATAAATACACATTGATTAAGGGTGGACTACATTATCTCTTCTTAAAAAAAAAATTGACATGTTAGAATATGGGCCATATTCTATTGAATAGCTCTAAAATTTGAAACATAGTAAACTATCTTTATTTAAGTATTAATTTAAAGTTTTATACCATGTTTCCAAAAAACATTATGTAGACCGGATAGCTACTCAAAACATAAAGAATTTTCTATGTAGATTTTACTCATGAAGTAGATATTCTTGTTGTTGCAACAAGTTTGCCAAATTTGGTTGGTGGTCATTAGCTAAAACCTGGTGTAGTACTAGTTGATCTTGGCTTAAATGCAGTAGAGGTATGGCACCTTCTAACTTCCTTTTTCAAAAAAAAAATTTAAGTAGAAGATGTTTAATATATAGCAAATTAAAACTATTGCTTCCACTTTTGCATGATCCTAGTGCTAAAAGAGAATACCAAAATTAGTCAGTCATGTTTCCTATGAAGAGGCTTCAAGACTAGCTTCAACAATTAATCGTCTACCATGTGGTCTTGGTCCAATAACTATTGCAATGGTTTTTTCCACTACTCTACAATCATCAAAATGGGCATATGGGTTCAATTGATATTTTTGATGTTTGATTTAGGCCTTTTGCAATAGACTTCACATTAAAAGTTTTATTAGGCTTATAAATGAGTTATCTAAATTACTGAATGGAATAAAAAGATCATTTTCTATCATAAGGCATTTTTTGGACACATTAGGAACCTATAAGAGGACTTGGAACTATATGCTTTCATTTTCATTTGTGTAGAAAATTGTAACATTTAAGCAAGTTGGTTATACATGACTCTACATACAATGAAAGTTCTAAAGATATTTGCTTTTTGAAAGAGGATATTTTATCATATATGCTAAATGGTTAAGGAAATTTTTGAACTCATAAATATTTACATAATGTTGGCAACATGTAAATTGTGCTTTCTTCATGCCTAAAAGCACAACCAAAGCATGAGAATTTTGAAGTGAGAAAAAATCTTTTGTTATAAGAGTCATTTTCTAATGGAAGTGTAACGCCTCGCCATGCAACCCTAGGGAAAGTTGCAATTTACTAAACAAACGAACTAATTTTTTTTTTAAAACAAGAACAATTAACATACAAGTTCACTTAATCAATGCCAACCATTTCCCTAAGGCTACGAGACCATGTTACTTAAACCAATGCGGAACATGAATTAAAACTATCTCATATAATTACTTAACAATTAAAGTTCACATACATTCCATTCATAATAAATTTACATCCAAGAATATGAAGTGCCACAAGATTCCAAACAATATAGCTTACAACATGTTTACAATAAGATTACAATACTCATTTCCTGAATGAGGTAAATACATCAAATATGATAACATATTACAAATTCCGCCTCGATAACAAATGAGGGGTAATAAAATACAATAAGTACTGAGAGAACAAGGCATGAGAAGAAACTGATTCCCGTGAGCTCTTTATCTAGAAATCTCAACCACACGAACAAGAAGAAGAACCAACGGATTAAGATGCATGCCACCTGACCACGTGGAATCCAAAAGGTCCCACTCCCTCCGTGCTAGGAGATAGTAACAAGGAATTCCTACACAAGACCATCTACCACTAGACACAAGCTAAAAGATAACTGAACTAAAACAGCAAAAATCACAATATCCTTAACAGCTACAATCCACAGTATCACTTAACTGCGAGGTTACAATGCTTCCAGAGAACAGTGATCATGTACATCGCACAATAATTGACTGATTGTTGACATAGGAAGAGTGTCATGCATAAATTGCCATGAGTTACCCTGGCTCAACCTTCCTAGGCTACCGAACCCCCATCCTGGGTTACCCTGGCTTGCCTCTACCAGCCGCCAGACCCTCACACAAAACTATGTGTCCCATCTCATCTCGAGCCTTATCGTTCACTTGCTTTACGAGAGAGACATTCTTTATCTTTATTAGTGTGAAAGATCCCCATTAATTCTTTTAGATTATCACTTAGTTAAACTCTAGGTGAGTTACCTTAGCGCCCCTTTGTGTGCCGGACCCCCACAAAGAGCCACTCTCTATTGGCTTACCTGAGTACAATACCACAATAGGTAACTAGACAACATAACCTCTGATCAAGGAGGAAACAAAACAAAGGAAACTCACTCCAAACAACTGGAGAAACCAAATAAGAAAATACACTCCTTCCAAAGGTGATTACAAATCTCTATATACAATATTTCGGGAGGCACAAATCCACGTTAAATTGGAAGCCAGTGCAACATAATGAGTACAAATCTACCATTCCAAAGATTGATTCACAAATTGAACCTCTACACAAAACATCCCACTCTAAGAGCACTTCTGGAAGACTTACATAGACCCTTAACCCTTTTGCGGAGCATGGAGAATGAAAGAAACATGATAGAAAAGCATTCCAGGCAACTCAATATCTAATGTTAGGGTTTCCTAAACCCAGTCAAACACAGTTTTCAATATTGCATTTACTCAATCAAATACATCAAATTCACTTCCTAACATTGAAGTATTTACAACCCAATCATCTACTCTAAATTTTACAAGTAACTTCTCTAATCAAAGCGTTTCAAATGAATATAGTCATTCGACTAAAATAATCAATCATTTTTCTAGTTTCGCGATTATATTCCCTAAGCTTTACAATCATGTTCCATAATCCAACATTTAAATAAATAACGTCATTGTATTAAGATTAAAACAATCTTTTATTCTAAGGTTCACAATTAGATTCATATTCAAAGCATCTTACTAAATGCATAATCAACTATTTTAATAATTAAACATTTAATTAAATTACTCGATCTATATTTCCACATAGTATCAATAACTTAATCAAAATCAATATTTTCAATAAAACCTTCGATCATACATCAATTGCATTTCTTCTTTATCAATGCGATATTCATTTAAATATGTCAAGTGAAATATCATTATTATTTTTATATACTTAAATTCTATTTTGATATCAATCAACTAATTTAAATTTCAATTTCTCAAATCATTTAATATATATACTCAAGAGTACCCAATATATATAAACAACACCATAAAAATTATCTACAATGAACAACAAGATTCATCAACAACTTGAGAATATACA